>JAODAL010040100.1:0-37285 GCA_025379985.1 Phyllomedusa bahiana
ACAGCCACAGTGCCCCCATAACAGTATAGCCAGAGCCCCCATAAATGACAGCCACAGTGCCCCCATAACAGGACAGCCCAGAGCCCCATAACAGTGACAGCTCGAGCCCCCATAACAGACAGCCCTTTTCCCCCATAACAGTGACACCCCCCCAAAAAAAGGCCCCCAAACGTGACACCAAAGCCCCCATAACATACAGCCACAGAGCCCCAAACAGTACGCCACAGAGCCCCCATAACAGTACAGCCAACCCCCATAACATTGACAGCTCAGAGCCCCCAAAAACATGACAGCCACAGACCCCCCAAACAGTGACAGCTCAGAGCCCACATAACAGTGACACCCACAGACCCCCAAACAGTGACACCCACAGACCCCCATAACATGACAGCTCAGAGCCTCCAAAACAGTGACAGCCACATTGCCCCCATAACAGTGACAGCCACAGAGCCCCCATAACAGTGACAGCCACAGAGCCCCCATAACTGTGACAGCTCAGAGCCCCCATAACAGTGACAGCTCAGAGCCCCCATAACAGTGACAGCCACAGTGTCCCCATAACAGTGACAGCTCAGAGCCCCCATAACAGTGACAGCCACAGTGTCCCCATAACAGTGACAGCCACAGCTCCCCCCATAACAGGAACCAAGCCCCCTAACAGTGACCGCCACAGAGCCCCCAAACAGTGACATCCACAAGCCCCCAAAAGGTACATCTCTGCCCCCTGCCGCTGCCCTGCCTCTCCCCCTGCCCGGCTCTGCCTCTCTCTGCCCCGCCCCGCTCTGCATTCTCCCCTAGTTCCATAACCTGTGCAAGCTCCACACCCTGCCCCGGCTCCGCACCATGTCCCACCTCTGCGCCTTCTCTGCACCCTGTCATGTCTCCGTGCCGTACCCCAGCTCTGCTCCTTGCCCCATCACCCAGCGCCCTCTATATGATATGGGCTTCATGACAATGCATAAATTTTCAACCTGCAGTTCATTATGGGGTAAAAGGGGGAAATTTTGCTAAAAAAAAATCCCAAGAAAGTGTAAAAAGAAAAAGCTGCGGGGGAAGTCATCATAGAGGTCCGGAATGGATCCCATCTCCGATGTGAGGGCCCCTCGGGAAAGCTTTTTTTCCCCCGGCTGTATTTTAATAAAATTGTAAGAGGACAGAAGGGATTGGGTAGACCAAATATGTGCACCAAGGACCCTCATTGGTGAGGAAAAAACCCTTTCATTTCAGGTGTCGGCAGGGTGGTTCTGACACACGTTTTCTGTTAGATGCTTTCAGAGCAAGTATCTGGGGCTTGGTTTTCACAGGAGCAGTCATAGAGTTGGGTGGGTGACTGCTCCCCAAACCTCAGGGCCAGGGGCCAAGATTGGCGGCTGTTGTAAAACCCGAGATCCGGTGGAAGGGGTATTGAAGTCTTTGATCTGGGACAGGCTGGGTGCACAGGAGAGATCCCGAACAGACTACAAAAGCCTTTTTTTTTTGTTTGGGCATAGTAATGCCTGGGGTTTAAAGGGTGCAACTGAGATCTACACACACCGCCTCCATGGGGAATTAATTAAACACTAAGGGCGACATGTATGAAACTCGCCGGGGCGGGGGGCCACCTTTCCGCCATTTTTTCCCCCCGGAAAACTGCGCCCGATTTTTGTCGGGCCCCGGGGGGGGGCTCATACTAGCATTAAAGTCCCCTCGCCTGTGCTTTAGGCGCATGCGGGTCCGGGCGCAGTGCGGCGCTGCGCCTATGATTCGGGGGCCGGAGGGAGTGCGGTCATACTTCAGGGAAAATCGCCGCGCTGGGCCCTGTGTGGGGGCAGGCTGGGGGCTGAGCGCATTCGCGCTGCGCCAAAATTCGCCGTCCGAGGAGGGGCGCTTGTACATGGGGAAAAGTTCCCTGCGCCCCCGCCGTGTGTGTAGGGCAAGTGCAGGGACAGGCGCAGTGCGGACTTAGGGGGTGGAGATGCGCCGAAAAACCCGTTCCGAAGCGGACAGGCGGAACAGCGAGAAACATTCCAGATTCGGTGGGAGTATAATCAAAAAACCCTTTATAAAGGCGGAAAAAAATTCTCAGGAAAAAGCTGAAAAAAAAAAAAAAAAATCATAAAACAAAAATCCTTTCCAATATCCAAAAACAAGAATTTTGGATATTGGAAAATTTCCCCGGGGAAAAACAGTAATTAAATTCAGAAAACTATTCTCATTGGCGGGAAAACCGACCAATCAAAAGGGGGCGACAGTAAACCATTAAAACCAAGGGGAAGTTTAGCCAATCAGAATCCACGGCGGGAAAAGTTTTAAAAAAACATAAAAAAAGCTGAAAGAGTGGGGTTGGCTGAGCTAGCGGAGGGTTGGATATCCCCCCCCAAAAAAGTGGGGGGCTACTTCTCCCATTTTAGTCAGGGGAAGAAGACGCCGAAACTCGGGGCTCAGCGCCGTGCGGGTGAAGTTTAATAAAAAAATCATTTTATTAAATGTAAAACATTCTCAATAAAACCAACCCTTCTTTACAAATAAAAAAGTTAAAAACCCCAACAAACGTTTTCGCCGAGACCGGCGTACATAGGAATTCCCTAGAAAATTGCCGGGAAAAACTAATTCAAATTTTTTTTAAGCTATTTTCATTGGTTCGCATTAAACCAGGCCAATCAGAATAGGGAGCGACAATGTCCCATATAATACCTAAGGAGAGGAAATTGACCAATCAGAATAGGATCGATCAATGTCCCATTATACCTATGGAGAAAACAATGACCCAATCATATTCAAAGGCGGGAACAGTTCAAAATACAGTAAAAATGCAGAAACGAGCTTGATTGGTTGAAGCGGACGGGGCTCTCAGCTTAGCCAATCAGAGCGCGAGTACTTTCTCATAGTCAGTACTATGGGGAAAAGAAATTCTGAGCAGCGCTCTGTGATTGGCTAAGTTAAAAGAGGCGCCGTTAATTGGACCAATGGGAGAGCGAGCGACACTCCTATGGTTTTCTAATGCAATCAGAAATACAAAACGTACATGGCCGAAATCAAATTATAATCACTACAGAAGTTGCGTCCCCGATGTGTTATATAAAATCGAATGATAATATGGGGGGTAACGAAAAAATTTATATTAAATCAATAAAATCATGTTTATTTCTTTATTTTCGTTAGCCAATGGAATCAATAGTATGGGTGCAACGAAAATCAAAGAAATAAACTGATTTTATTGTCTTTGTAATATCTTTTTTTCGTTACCCCCATATTTCATTCGTATTTATATACACATCGGACCAACTTCTATAGTGTTATAATTTGATTTCGGCCATGTACAGTTTATTTCAGATTCATAAGAAACCCCATAGGAGCGTCCTCGCTCCTCCCATTGGTCCAAATAACGGCGCCTCTTTTAACTTAGGCCAATCACAGAGAGGCGCTCAGAATTTCTTTTCCCCATAAACTCTATTGAGAAAGTCACAGCTTCGCGCTCTGATTGGACTAATCTGCACGAGTCCCCGCTATGCTCAGACCAATCAGCCTCGTACTGCCTTTTAACTGTATTTTTGAATCTGTCCCGCCTTTGAATATGATTTGGTTTCCAATTTTTCTCCATAGGATATTATGGGACATTGTCGCTCCTATTCTGATTGGTCAATTCTCCTCCCATAGGTTAGAATGGGACATTGTCGCACCTATTCTGTTTGGCTGGTTTTATGCCGACCAATGAGAATAGCTTTAAATAATTTGAATTACTGTATTCCCGGCAATTCTCCTCTATTGCAAATTCTCTTATCTAAGCGCCGGTCTCAGCGACAAACGCGAGTTCGGGTTTTTAACTGCTTATTTGTAAATAAGGGTTCGGGCTCTTTTTCTGATAATGTTTTACACTAATAAAAAATATTTTTTTATTAATTCTTCATGCCGCACGGCGCTGATTGGCTGGGATAGCCAAGCCCCGCTAGCCAGCCAAACAGCTCTTTTCTGTCTTTTTTACTGTATATTGAATTATCCGCGTGGATTCTGATTGTCTAAAATTCTCCAAACTAGAATGGTCTTTGTCCGCTCCTATTCTGATTGGTCAATAGTTCTCCATAGGCTTTTAATGGGTCTCTGTCGCTCCTATTCTGATTGTCTGAGCTAGCCAAGTCCCGGTAGCTTAACCAATCAGCTCTTTTCAGCCAATTTTTACTGTATTTTGAACTGTCCCCGCCTTTTTTCTGATTTGGTCAACCTTCCCCTAAGGTTTAATGGATCACTGGTCCGCTCCTATTCTGATTGGTCGGTTTATCCGACCAATGAGAATAGGTTTCAGAAAATTTGAATTACTGATTTCCCGGCAATTTAACAATATCATAATTCTTGATATTGCTCCGTTCTAGAGTTTTGGAAAGTGATTTTTTTTAATTATGTTATTTGTTTACGTCAGCCTTCTTTTCTGACACTGTTTTCCGCCATTATAAAGGCGATTTTTTCGGAATCATACTCCTGCATGCACGTGAGCGAGCGCCGAGAAGTCTGTAGCGATCTTCTATATGTTTCCTCGCATGTTCCGATCCTGCTTCACTTCGCCTCGCGAAGTCATTAGACCAAAAAAAAACAGGTCCTGGCCTGTCGAGCTGCCGAGCGCTGTCACTGCGCCTCGCTTTGCCGACCTCGCCATCGAACATGCCTCGCGGAGTTTCGAGCGCCAGCCGCCTCCCTCCCCGGAACGCCTACCCCGCGCCACAACGCGCCCACTGCTCGCCCTTCATGCGGGGCGCAGTGAAAGTGGCGAACACTGCCGCCTAACACTGAAACCCCCGCGTCCCGACAGCGGGATTCGGCTGGGAGCGCAGTATATTGGCAAAAATGGGCGAAAAGCCCATCATACATGTCGCCGCATGGTTGAGGACCCTGCTCGCAAGAGCTTACAATCTATAATGGTGTATGGGTGAAAACAAAGGGTGACAAGTGCTTGTTTACAATGGCCCAGCCTGTTACATAAATATGGGCTAGTATACATAAAAAAGTGGAATGAACCTGCCATCCCAACCATTACATCTATATACAGATAAGTGCCTGTGGGTTGCCAAAAGTGCAGGAAAGTGACGAATGTGCTGACAGAATTTGGAGGGATAACAGTTTAGTGATTCTTGTAAGGCTTTGTTTAAGAATGGTTTTCCAGAGTCGCACTTAAAACTGTGAGGGTTGTGAGTAGTGCCTGATCAACATGGGGTAACATGTTCAGAGAACTGGTTGAATACGTGCAAAACCTTGGCGATGGCATGGACGGATCGGATGATTGATGAGTTAATCTGATATCCTGCAGCGCCCCCCCGCCACCCACGCAGAGCGGATGAGACTGGGTAGGTGGTAGACAGAGTTGAGGGAGAGATGTAGGGGTGCAGTGCTGTGGAGAGCTTTATTGGGTGAGAGTGATTAGTTGTGTTGTATCCTGTACTGAATATGAAGCCAGTGCAGATGACTGACACAGGTAGAGGCATCAGTATAGCGGCGTGGAAAGAAACACTAGGCCTGCCTGCCTGCATTCAGGACCAGATTGAGAGGGGAGAGTTTGCAAGAGAGGGAGACCGATAAGCAAGGAGTTGCAGTAGTCAAACAGAAAGAATACAGAGCAACAATAGAGTTTTGAGCTGTTTTTCCACAGTGAGAAATGGACGATTCTGGAGATGTTCTTGAGAGGTGCAGGTGAAGAGCGGGCAAGGGTTTGGATATAGGGGGTGAAGAACAGATCCGAGTCTAGTATAACCCCAAGACAGTGGACCTGCTGCCTAGGAGTTATGGTGGTGTCACAGACAGAGAGAGAGATGGCAGGGTGAGGCCGATTAGTAGACGGTAGGATGAATAAAAGTTCAGCTTTAGTGAGATTTAGTTTAAGATAGAGAGAGGACATGATGTCAGAGACAGCGGACAGACAGACACTGGTGTTTTGTAGCAGGGCTGGAGTGAGGTCTCGTTTTATTGTCACAAACAAAGCAATTTACACACTTTTCAGATAAATCAAAACAAATCACAAACTTTTCAGATGTATAAAGCATTAACTTTTCAAACAAGAACATATATATTTAATAGTACATTCTTTTTAATAACACGTTTTGTTATAAGTTTTTATTGCATACAAGATTTAATGAACATAAAAGGGTAAATAAACTTTAACCTGAGACCAAATGTTTCCATTTTTTTGAACTTCCAGATGCCCTCAGCACCTTGGGCATCATGTCTGTGCACATCCCAGAGGTAATAGACATGCATTTTACTCAGTGTGTGGCGACCTACAGCTGCTGTGTCTCCATTCCCTCCCTTTTTGTACACATAAATGTATCAGGCCATCCCACAGGGACTCTTTAATACAGAGCATACCCAGCCCACCATAGCCTCTTCTGGCACCTTTCAAGCCATCCCGTAATCCCTGCTAAGTTACAATCACTGCTTGTCAGGAAAGGTGATCCCTGTAACCTCTTTTATAAGTGGCCTCAGCTTCTGTAGGACCTCATGTGTAAATGGGCAGTACAGACACTGTATCACTACAGAGTCCAGGTCATTAAAGGGAACCTGTCACATAGGTTGTGCCCCCCTTGCTGAGGACATGCACAAGGCTGTGGCATTACCTGCTGTGTTCCATGTCGCTGGTGGTCCCTATTTCTATAAGATGCAGAGTTTTAGAGTATTTAATGCTTTAAATCCTGCTGCATTTTCAGCCCAGAAAACGTAATAGAACAGAGTCTGTTTAATTCATGCCCTGTCCAACTAGGCTAGCCCGCCCACCTCACAACTGATTAACCTATTACTTTGATAGGTAGAAATATGTAAATAACTGTCAGGTGGGCGGGGTTAGCCTTGGTTGGGCGGGGCTAACATCTGCTCATTTATAAGGACTCTTTTATGGCTGCAAACTGCCAGATTTGAGCATTACAGCATCTTACAGAATATGGGACACAGCGCTGGAAACAGCAGGTCTGACACTAGCTTGTGCTGTCCTCAGCAAGAGGGGCATAACCTATATGACAGGTTCTCTTTAAGCTAAGGGTACGTCCACAGAACAAGAATCTCAAGTAGGAAGCCACGTGGATTCTGACTTGAAATGCTCGTCTAAAAATGAAAGCAAATCATCCTCATTGACCTGAATAGAAAATTCACTTTATAGTTCATACAAAGCAAATTTTTAGAAGGTAGATTTTTAAACTGAAAAAAGCTTGTTCATGAACATGTCATATTTCTATTTACTATTGATTTTTATGGGGATGGCTAAAAACTTTGTATAAATCGTGTCCAAAACATCTGTATGTCTTATGCACGCGGATCAACATCCAAAACCCTGTAGAGATGAAACCGGCTCGTTTTCTGATGGTAGATCTGCCAGAGAAAAAACAACCTAAATCCACATGAAATAAAAACCGTGTCATCCAACGTGGTTTTCAGTGGTAGAATCTGACAAGAATCCAACAAATACATTTTACTCTTGGTCTGGACGTAGCCTAATGTACAAAAAACAGACCCTAAAATGAACAATGAACAATGTTGAAGTGTGATTACATTGATTTCAATGTAAAACACGTATCATCGTTTAGACCAAGGGTGCCAAACTCCTTTTCACCGTGGCCCACAACAACATTGTTGTTGCCATTGAAGGGCCATTGGAGGGTGGCTAAGTGCATTGGTAGGGCTGTCAGAGCTGAGCCACCACCTGTGAGTTGCTCACCAGCTGTGTCTAAGCTCTCAGGAGCCACGTAAAAGAGCGTGGTGGGTCGGATTCGGCTCTAGGGCCTTGAGTATGACACCTGTGGTTTAGAACAATACGTATTTTACATACATTTTTGCATTGTGTAAAATGAAAGCGTTCAATGAATTGACATGTCAACTTTTGATACTTTTTATGCATTGAAAAGCCCATAGAAACAATAGAGATACATTTTTTCCCTTCAGAAATCCTGCATCAAAATACCACTCTGTCGTATGTTTTTGGATGTATTAGATGCAATACGTTTTATGTATTGCAAAAATGTATCTAAGATGCCGAGTGAACATACTCTAAGGCCATGTTCACATGGCTTAAAATTGGACGTATTTCAATCCGTAATTACGCGCCGGAGTGCGCAAATTACGGCTGGAATAAGTCCCAGTCATTACGGTAATTCACAGTTCTCATAGAGAACTATGGATTACGTCTCCTCTCCCTGCTCGGCACGGGGGGAGATAAGTGACATGTGAATTACCAGCGGCGTATACGCACCGCTGATAATGCAAGTCTATGGGCCGGCAAGGTGCCGCCCCCCCCCTTCCCCCCCGCACCCGCCCCCGCTCCCATCCCGCCCCCGGCCACACGTCGTAATTGCGGGGCGTAATTACACCCTGCAAATACACCGTGTGAACCTAGCCTAAGGGTATGTTCACATGGTGTCTTGTGTCCGTATGAACATCCGCTTTTCTGATGCGTGTCTGGACCCGTCTGAATGGACCCAGACACACATCTAACAATTAGCAGTGACTCTATAACTGCCGGCAATGACAGACACGCAGCGGCGTTCACATGAGAGATTGCCCCCTGTGTTTTGCACAAGCCTGTTTACGGGTTCCGTCTTTCGGATGCGATCCAAGAAATGACATGCAATTCTTCAATCGCATCCGAAAGACGGACCCGACAGACACAATGCTAACACACAGCGGCGATCTCTCATGTGAGTGCCACTGCGTGTTTGTCATTGCCGGCAGCGATAAACACACTGCTAATTGTTAGATGCGCATCAGACCCAAGACGCCGTGTGAATATACCCTAACAGAGAATTGCCTTGACTGATATAAACTAGACAACAAGAATACCAATACCAGGTTCTTGCTTTATAAATTAGGATTTTTGCATAGATCTACTCAAAGTTAAAGGGGGTTTCTCACTAGATTGATTAGCTTTAAACATGTAGGCAAAGGTAAATAAACACTATTACCCAACACATTGCTGTTCTGATTTTGCTTTGTTTAGCAGATAAACATTTTGGGGGACATGTCTGAAAACTGTCTTGGTCTAAGACTTTTCTTGTTGCCCATAGCAACCATTCAGTGTTCCCCTTTCATTTCATATAGAGCTCTTAAAAAATGAAAGGGGAGCGCTGATTGGTTGTTATGGGCAACAAGAAAAGTCTTAGACCAAGACAGTTTTCAGACATGTCCCCCTTTATCTCCTGCTTCTTTACACAAGCTTCCCTGGGTTACCAACCCTATCTCTCTGCTCACATTGCTCCAGCTGTCTGACCATGCGATAAGACACAGCAAGGACCTCACTTCTTTTAAAAGTTCCCTAATGTTCATGATTTCCTAGTTTGTCTCTCTGGCTTCTCCACTGTGAGCTCTGATAGCAGCATTGAGAATTGTTTGATGACTCTCTTATAGGCTCTTTATGTTCCTGAGAGAGGTAAGTGTTATCAGCAGGACCTGATCAGTGTGAAGAAAGCTGTAAAACCCCAAGTGCAGAAAAAAATTAACCCATTATCCTTTCATGTATTGCTCTTGTCATTGCCTTCTTAATTAGGCCTTTCCAAAAAACAATAGAGCGATCATTGTGTCATAACCTATTATTTGTAAGGAGACTACATGCAGATAAGCACTTGTCACAGCACCAACTGTAAACTCAGATCAGTTCGCCCTGCCATTCAGGAGTCTTATTTCATTACTATCACAGATACATAAGAACACTATATATATATATATATATATATATATATATATATATATATATATATATAATTTTTTTTATTGCATTGGACTGCCGAAACACTCCTCTGATAGAAGTGTTCATTTATGGGCTTTCACTGAATATGAAGTATTATGAACAAAATTCCAAAGCAGATGACATTGCTGCGTGTGATGTTTATTGTGTTGTGCAATTTTTACCTTAAAAATCCTTTGTGATGTATGAACTCTTCTTTACATGCGACAATCAGTTTATCTTCCATATTCATCACAAGCCGCCCGTATGTGTGTATGTTGTGGGAACATCATGATACGATACAGAGGACTAATGCCTGATAGTCTGTGCGATAAATGTCTTGTTTATTGTGCCGTTGTCAGGGATATACACAATGGGCCTTATGTATGGAAACTGTATAGGAGTAAGACTGTCGTTGTTGCCCATGGTAACCAATCAGCGCTCATAATGACCAATCAGAACTCATAGCAACCAAACAGAGCCCATAGCAACCAGAGTTCATAGCAACCAATCAGAGCTCAAAGCAACCAATCAGAAGCTAAATATCGACCAATCAGGCTCAAAAGCGACCAATCAGAGCCCAGCTTTTATTTTCCCAGAGTACTGTATAAAATGAAAGCTGAGCTCTGACTGGTTGCTATGGGCTCTGATTGGTTGCTATGGGCAACAAAGACAGTCTTACTACTAGACAGTTTTCATACATAAGGCCCTTTGTATTCATGTCTATAGCATAGTCCCCAGTACTGTACACTCACATCAAGTTCATGGGAAACCAGTCATCGTATACATATGTGTTTGGGGTGTGGTGGGAAATGGAGGTGCCTGAAAGAAAACAGAGATAAAAAAACCTCAAACTCCATAGAGATGTTGTCCTCATCACATCCGAGCAGAAGACCCTTGTGCTGCACGACAACAATGTAGACATCACTGAGCCCGTATTAGATCTGCAATCAATGGCCTCATATTTTCATGCTCCACTTAAACAGACAAAAAAATTTTCTAATGATTATTTGGGGGAGAACCTTGATTTTTCTATTTTTTTTTGAGACGCTCTTGAGACAGAGATTGTCTGAAGTGGACAACTCCCTTTAATGTGGAGCTGTGACCTCCCCCTACCCTGTCTGATTTACTAAATCCTCATGTTCCCTGTGAAATACCAATTCTGGAGCCTATTCTCTTATAACTCTGTGTTATGCTGTTCCTCTGTTATTCCTCCTAGAAATATATGACGAATCTGTCACTGGGTGTTACCATTCCCATTTTTTTAGGGGGTGTTTCCCCCGCACCCTGACTGTCACACTGATTGGAAAAATGTCAGAGTGAGCAAGGACACACCCCTTAGGGGGTAACACCCAGCACAGTTCATTAATACATTTCTAAGAGGGAAACAGAGCAACAACACAACCGACAATCCAGCACCCAGGAAAAGGCACCCATCTCCCACGCAGCAACCACTTTTTTTTTGTGGTGGATGTCACCCAACTTCCCCGGGTGCTGAATAGATTGGTTTCGCGGACTATGCCGGCCCAAACTTTGCATCTTTCTTTAATAAAACGGTCAACAAGGGCTGGGGTCAGGAAGTGTTTAAATAAATTTTTTTTTTTTTTTTTTGTGCTTCTGTTTTTTTTTTCCAGTTTTTTGTAATAATCTGAAGATGCTTGGTGTCGCCAGCAGTTTTTTTTTTGTCACCAAAAGGGTTTGACCCAACCCCCTCACTATAACCGCAGTACATCATACACCAGCGCTAGTGGGAAAAGAAAGGTAACTATCAATCACAGACGCTCGAATGGGATGGTCTGCGTCTGGGCCGGCTGTGGGCTGGTTTTTTTTAGGGGGGGAAGGGGACGGGTTTCCATGGACCTTTCATCTTGATATGATCAGGGCTGCACTGTCATTTTAAAAACCTGGTTTGGGTTATAAAAGGGTCGCCCCAACCTCATTTTTAAAAAAAATTTTGTTTTTTTAGTTTCAAAAAAAGGGATAAAAAAAAGAGGTGGGGTCTGTCCATTTTTAAACACCAAGTAAAATCGACTTTTTGCAGTTTGATATTATTAAAAGGGAAGGTCCATAAATATGGTCCTTTCCCACCCTAAAAAAGCAGCCTTAGTCACCCCGGGAACAGGCCATAAAACTAGAGGGAAAAAAACCCTTTCTGACAGAAATCTAGCTCTTCCCTGTACACATGGTGCTTTGGGAAAAAGGTAAAGTGACAGGATTAGTGCCAGCTTTGTGGTATGAAAACATTTCTTGACACCAAGCCCCAAAATTTTGTAACAAAGGGCATCATCGATACCTCGATCCCTGTAAGTTTTCCTGGCGTGATCCCATGTGTTCAGGGATATAAAAAAATATTTTCATGTGTATATCATAGCCCCAGTACGACAGGCCACTCAAGTTCAGGGACACCAGTCATCAATACGGGCTTGGGGTGGGGGTGGGAAATGGGGTACCTTGAAAAAAAATGGATAAAAAAAACTCCATAGAGATTTTGACCTCTAAAACCCAAGCAAAGACCCTTGTGCTCACGACAAAAATGAACAATATTAGATACATGCCCCTGATTCTGCAAAAAATGGCCTCATATTTTATGCTCCACTTGAAAGCTACACTATAGGCTTTTAAACATACTGGTAAATTTCTATAACAAATCCATATTGACAATCGTTTTTTTTTTTTTTGGCCCTTTTTTTTTTTTTTCATGGGTTTTGTGGCGTTTTGGATTCACGGGTTATTAACATGAACAGTACATTTTTTCCCTTGGGAAATCCGTCGAAGAAAGTCATCTCATAGTTTTTTGCAACCATTGGTTTTGAAATCCTACCTCAGAAAATCAATGCGGGGTGGGCGATCAATTTTTTATTGAATCATGGCAAGCTTAAAATCATTTTTTAAAAACCGATTCCAAATCCGAAATCAATCACAAAAACCCAAATATAAACCTCTCCGTGTAGACCGAGCAACAAGACAGCCCTTTCAAAAGACTTTTTTTACTAAGGCCCTTTGTATTCATTTAAAAGCATACCCCAGTACTGTACACTCACATAAATTCATGGAAACCAGTCATCGTATAATATGTGTTTGGGGTGTGGGGGGGAAATGGGGGGTGCCCGAAAGAAAACAGAATAAAAAAAACCCCAAATCCATAAGATGTTGTCCTCACACATCTGAGCAGAAGACCCTTGTGCTGCACGACAACAATGTAGCATCACTGACCCATATTTTAAACGCAATTTTAAAATGGCCCCCTATTTTTATGCTCCACTTAAACAGGGCACACCAAATCAATCAATTATCGGAAAAGAAACCTGTATTTTTTTTATTATCTTGAGACCCACTTTGCAAAACAGAATTTCTAAAGTGGGCAACCCCTTTTTGTGGACCGTGACCAACCTGACTTGTCATATAGTAAATCCTTGTGTTCCCTGTGAAATAACAAACCTGGAGAAACTTCTCTTAAACACTCTTTCTTTCAAACCCACACATCCAAACCCAACCTCTGCTGCCGCCTGAAAATATCTCACGCATCCGCTCATTCCTCAACTTTGACATACAAAAATATTATCCATGCCCTTTCATCTCCCCCCTAGACTACGCAACAGTTTTCTCTGTGCCTCCTACCACACTCTCCTCCCCTTCAAAAACCCTTCTCAACTCGCTGCCC
Source organism: Phyllomedusa bahiana (assembly GCA_025379985.1). Taxonomy (NCBI): domain Eukaryota; kingdom Metazoa; phylum Chordata; class Amphibia; order Anura; family Hylidae; genus Phyllomedusa; species Phyllomedusa bahiana. The sequence goes on from JAODAL010040100.1 coordinate 13,326, forward strand.
GCTTATCCATCTCCCCTCCTCCACCCTCTGCCGCTCCCGTCTCCAAACCCCTTTACTGGCTTCCCCTTGCCCAGCGAACCATTTCAATTCCAACCATGACCACAAAAGGGTCACCATACCCTCCCCCTCCAACTCTCTGCTCAATCTCCAATACCTCCCCTCTACAATCCTGCTCCTCACAGGGCCCTCTTTTCTGCTCTCCCCCCTTACACTCCCACATAACTATCTCCAAGATTCTCTCGTCCCCCCCCACACCTGGGAAATCACTGCCCCAACACACAACTCTCCTCACCTACCACAGGTTTAAAAAACAACCTGAAAACCCACCTCTTCAGGATGCCTTTACCTACAATAACCTAAACGCCCCTGTGCACCCCCAAAACATGTCTGCCCTCACCTTCTCTCTCCCCCCCTCCTTTTAGACGTAAGAATTTTGCGGCGGGTCCTCTCTCCCCTTGTTCGCTACATTTTTTGTCAACATTGTACTTGTTCAATATTTGTTATGTATGTAATTTTCCCCCCTTTTATGTACAGCGCCCTGGAATCAATGACGCTTTAAAATAAATAATATAATAACTGTGTTGTGCTGTTCCTTTGTTATTCCTCCTACAAATGTATGACTGAATCAGTCACCTGGGTGTTACCATTCCAGTTTTTAGAGGGGTGTTTCCCTGCGCACCCTGACTGTCAGCACTGATTGGACCATGTCAGTGTGAGCCAGGTCACACCCCCCTTAGTGGGGAACCCCACTGACAGATTCATTAATACATTTCTAAGAGGGATAACAGAGCAACAGCACAACACAGACAATCCAGCACCCAGGAAAGTGGCACCCATCTCCCACAGCAGGCAACCAGCTTTTCTTTTGTGGTGGATGTCACCCAACTTCCCTGGGTGCTAAAAAGTCTGTTTCACTGGACTACGCCAACCAGCATTGCAATCCATTTCTTTAATAAAACGGTCAACAAGGGCTGGGGTCAGGAAGTGTTTAAATAAATTGTTTTTTTTTTTTTTGTTGCTTCTGTGTTTTTTTTTTCCAGTGTTTGTAATAGAGGCGTCTGGCAGATGCTTGGTGTCAGCCAGCAGTATTTTTTTGTCACCACAAGGTTGACACCAACCCCCTGTCACTATAACCGCAGTACATAATACACCAGCGATACTGGGAAAAAAAAGGTAACTATCAATCACAGACGCTCTAATGTGATGGTCTGCTTCTGGGCCGGCTGTGGGCTGGTATTTTTAGGGTGGGAAGGGACTGGTTTCCATGGACCTTTCATCTTGATATGATCAGGCTGCAGCTGTCAGTTTTACCTTGGTTGGTTATGAAAAATGGGCGGACCTTTACGTCATTTTTTAAAATAATTTGTTTTTGTAGATTTTTAATAAAGGATAAAACAAAATGATGTGGTGTCCTTCCATTTTAAACAGCCAAGGTAAAATCGACAGGTGCAGGTTGATATTGTTAAAAGGGGAAGGTCCATAAATATTGGTCCTTTCCCACATTAAAAATAGCAGCCGTACCAGGAACAGGCCATCACATTAGATGGTCACGCTTCTGACAGTAATCTAGCTCTTTCCTGTACACATGGTGCATTGGGCACTAGGGTAATAGTGACAGGGGGTTAGTGCCAACCTTGTGGTGATGAAAACACTTCTGGCTGACACCAAGCCCCAGCAATAGTAACGAAGAGGTATCTATCAGACACCTCCATCACTGTAAGTTTCCTGGTGTGATGCTGTGTCTTCGGGTGTACTTAGAGGTGTGTCCTGGTGTGATGCCATGTGTTTGGGTGTGGTTAGAGGCATTTCCTGGCATGATACTATGTGTTTGGGTGTAATTAAAGACGTGTCCTGACGTGATGCCATGTGTTGGGGTGAGGTTGGAGGTGTGTCCTGGTGTACGATCATGTGTTTGGGTTTGGTTAGAGGCATGCCCTGGTGTGATGCCATGTGTTCAGGTGTGGTTGGAGGCGTGTCCTGGTGTGTTATCATGTGCTCGGGTGTGGTTAGAGGCGTGTCCTGACGTGATGCCATGTGTTCAGGTGTGGTTGGAGGCGTGTCCTGTGTGATTTCATGTGTTCAGGTGTGGTTAGTGGCGTGTTTTGTTGTGTTATCATATTGTCAGGTGTGGTTAGAGGCGTGTCCTGACGTGATGCCATGTGTTGGGGTGTGGTTGGAGGCATGTCCTGATGTGCTATCATGTGTTTGGGTTTAGTTTGAGGTGTAACCTGATGTGTCCATCTTTGCAATCTCTAAAAGTTGGAGGTGTGAATGTGTATTGTGTTCTGCAATTCTCACCTTAAAAAAATCCTTTGAGATGTATAAACTCTTCTTTACATCCGGCAATCAGTTTATCTTACATATTCATCACAAGCAGCCCGTATGAGGACAAATGTCTGATCATCTGTGTGATAAATGGCTTGTTTATTGTGCAGTCGTCAGGGATACACAAAATATATTCCTGTCTATAGCATAGTCCCCAGTACTGTACAGGCTCACATAAAGTTCATGGGAAACCAGTCATCGTATACGTGTGCTTGCGGTGTGGTGGGAAATGGAGGTACCTGAAAGAAAACAGAGATAAGAAACTTAAACTCCATAGAGATGTTGTCCTCATCACATCCGAGCAGAAGACCCTTGTGCTGCACGACAACAATGTAGACATCACTGATTCCGTATTAGATCTGCAATTCAAGTTGGGGCCCATACTTTTCATGCTTCACTTGAAAGCCTACATCTATCATGGGCATTATAACAGACGGTGGTCCAGAGTCCTATAACAAGAATCAAGTATTTGTACAAATCAGTTTTCCTGGTTTTTTTTGGGGCTTTTTTTTGTTAGTTTTAATCGGATTTCAGCAGGATGCCGTATTTGGGGTGGGATTGCGAACGGTCCCATTGACATTGCAGTACATTTTTCCATCGTAATCTCCGTGGAAAGAATTGTGCATGCTCCATAGTTTTTTGCAGAGCCCTATTGGGTTTGTGAAAAATCCTAGGTCCGTACAGAAAATCAATGCCGTGTGATCATATCTTACAATTTTAAGGTCCCTCCTATGACAATTGTTAATCTAAATCGGTTTTCAAACCGATTCCAGAATCCAAAATCAATCACTAAAGAAAACAACTAATAAATCCTCGCGCCTGGTTTAGATGGACCCAAACAAATAAAATTGTAGGAGACGGAAACCAAAAAATCTATGCATTATCTAGGACTGAAGAACCTGTGAGTTTGTTTATTTATCTTGAGACTACATTTATGTCAAAGACAGAGATTGTCTGATAGTGGATCAACTGCCCACTTTAATGTGGAGCTTTGACATCTCCTGACAGTCTGTATTAGTAAATCCACAGTTCCCTGTGGAAATAACAATTCAGCAGCCTCTTCTCTTATATTACGTCTAGTGTTGTGCTGTTTCTCTCTGTTGATTCCTCCCTTGAAATAGTATTACTGAATCGGTCAGCGGGTGACACTTTTTGCTGATTTAAATAAACACATGAACAAAAATTGTACCATTTTTCCTGATGTTATATTAGTAGGTTTGAGCGATCTTTTTTATCAGACAAAGTATGAAATCGGCAGCGTTTTTTTATGGTAATCGGATTTTCCGGATCAGTGATCGATAAATGAATTAAGGTTAATACAATCTTTAGTCAACATCTTATAAGATATTCGCAGCCAGTTTTCGCGGACGCTTTAGCCAGAACAATACGCAATTTATTGGCAGGCCAGCAAATCAGCTTAGAACGAATAAGCAGGTGAATGTGTGTGTGCGACTGTCCATGACAGGATTATGTATGGTTTGCTAATTTGGGCTGATAAAATTACATGACTCTGTGTTTTAACATAGATAACACGACCCATACCTGTTCTGCCTCTTAATCCACCTTTTCCAGAGTGCGTCTTCATAGCGTTTTCATGAGCTATTTGGGATTGGACGTGCGCTTACTGCATGTCTCCATAACGAACCAGCGAAATATACAAATCTTTCAACAGAGAAGCCTCTACTGATTAGCTGTTATTAGATTACATTGAAGATTTTAGTGTAGTTTAGATTATTTTTAAGAATGCACATCTATCGCTAATAAAGTATCACTTTGGGGAGGGAAGCAGGTTGGGTGGGCCCGCTTTGAGTTCCGGCTGTGGTCGAAACCAGACAAGCTCAATAGAAAGGACACTGGATAAATAGTTCACCAATGACGTTAGGTGTAGGACAAGTGCCTTCAATATCTTCATTATTAAACTGATTTAGCTTATTGAAATTCAATTTGCCTGGATATTGGTCAGTGTGACGCTTGTATATTAAGGAAGGACGTCTAGCAGCATCATGTTCAGTTAGACAGGCAGGTTTCCTACTTTGGTTTGGTGCACAAACTGCCATTTATATAATCTAGTAAAACATTTCAATGAGGTTGTTCTTTTTCGAATTTTAAGCCCAGGTCCACCTTTGCGTTGATCATATCCACCTTGCACTTGTAATAAGAAGATCCAGCAATCTTTGTAAGTCAGTCAAGTTGATAGGTGCCATAAAAAATATCCTTGATCATCCAAATCTATAACAATACTGTTTTTTGAGCGACTTTTTTGCCCAGTCCAGATTTGTTCATTGAGATAGCTTGCAACTTTATCTTGTATACGATTCAATTTTATGATACCCACAAGTGATACTGGAAAGGATGCCAAAAAGTACCGTTGTAACAGTCCGAAGTCGTCTATAACAGTATACGTGTGTATCATGACTCATTGGCGCATAGTGCATTGGCTAGCTGCTCTGTCAACAGTTCAGTATGAGCGTGCATTTATTATCTTGATAGGGCCAGCAAGTTTTATAGACACATTACCACAATGAATTTGAAAGGTACCGAAAAAACAACATTTTAGTTGAATTACGAAACATAACAGGATACGTTGTTATTTAGGAGCACTTTGTTTGCCCATTCCAGATTGTATAAATTGTAAATCCGACGCATTGTTGTTTAGTATTAAGTAGGGATTTGGAGAATAGCTGTGAAAGGTTTGTGCCGCTGATTAAATGAAAATACTTTCCAAAACTATTCCATACCTTCTAAATTTTTCATATTCTTAAAGCAATGGAGTGCGAAGAGTTCTGAGGTGGTAAGCGAGTGCAAAGAGTGTGGGTAAGTCTCATTAGGAAGAGGTAACAAGAGAAGGTGCTCCCCTTCCCAGTGCTGCAACATCACCATGCCAGCGGATCATCGGTTGGCATGGGATCCCGTCAGCCTGTCCAATCGTTATGCTTGGATCAGGGGCCCTTGAATCTCAGTAATGAACAGTTGTCGCCAATCATGTCACTTCAGTGTTAATGCAAACTGGCATCCAGCCGTCCTTATCCTCCTTAGGTCCTCACCATTCCCTTGGTCCTACAAAGTGCCACAAATGGTCATCACAGTCAACACAATCATCTTCCGTTCCAAGCATTGAAGGCAAGGGGCAGCCCAAGAGTGTCAACTCGTTGTATCCCACCACTGTGGAAAATCCAGTTATTCTGAAGACCCTCTTTTGATGACAAAAATGCGGTGGTGTCAAAAGCATGTTTAACAGATCAAGGAGGATGATTAGTCTGCTCTGTACAGCCCAGTTTAACTGATGCCATGCAGAGGAGGAAAGTGGAAGCCGGTCAATCGGCTAAAAATCCGGGCTGGGGTCTGTCAAAACGCCATGCAGAGGTTGCCCCTTGCTTTGCAGCCCGGTGACCCTCGCAGCTTCTGATGCGAGTATGGTTTCAAGGACGGACCAAGTCAACCTAAGTTTGATGATGATGATGATGACAATGCGTGATTCATCCTGGTCTTTTCCACAGAATTGTGCTTTTTGGGCCGGAGCGCTTCATCAGCTGTGGAGCGATAGGAGGAAGGAACCGATTGGTAGTGTCAAAATACGGGTCCCGCCAACAACACAGAGGATGAGGGCGGTTTCCGTAGTCCGCTGATATGATCCGCCAGGCGCACGGTCAGGCGCAGTAATACCCGCGCCTCCCTCCCTGTATCGCCATCGTAAAAGGTCCAGGAGCCTCCCAAGCCTGGGCCATCGCTCTGAGGTCCAAAGCCTCTGATTCACCCAGGCGATGGCACATATTGCCGGCCTATGCCTGAAAACTGCATAAGTGAGAGAGGCAAGAACCTTAGGTGGTTAAACCCACCTACCACGATGGTCGTAGTCCACATGCAAAGAATAAATCATGAGTTGCAATGGATGCAACGACTTGCCAATAAAAGGCCAGAAGTACCGGTAGTTGCGCCACGCCTCTCAACCACTTGACACAAACTGGTCAGAGCCCTTCTTTCTCCTCCTCCTCCTCGTCCTCCGCCACCACCAAGCGTATCCTCAGCTGGCCCAAGGTCCCTCTCAGAGTCCATGAACAGGGATCAGTTAGGCCACCGCTTCCAGCCTTCCCACCGTTCGCCCCAGTACCACCAGCACCCACGAGTAGACCCATCCTACCCCTTTACTCCACCCGCCGAGTTTGAACGACTGCTGTCATCGCCGTACCTACGCCGGTACAGTCGCCAGTCTAGCATCCAGGCCTTCTGTCTTATGACCATTTCTGTGGAGCTAAGAAATAGAACACTTTTCAACCCAGAACCTTCCCAAACCAAAATGTGCCTGAATTGTTCTGCATTGCCAGGCTTTTTTGGCCTTTGGAAATGTTGCCTTTCCTCGTTGGTGGACACAGAATGGTTCCGCCACACAGATTGCCCTCACTGCGCCCCCAATACCAGAATTCCTTAGCAGGCATTTATCCTTGGCCAAAAAAGCCTGTCCACTGTGCCCTAGCCAGCCCACGTTGTCATCTAAAATTTCAAGCCGCTTTGTCTGCAGTCCTGTGTCCGAAAAGTCCATCTGGACCCCACCGACTACATGGACATAAGCACGGTCCAACTGGCCGCTATATATCTTGTGACACGCTCACTGGGTTAGCTGTTGTAATGTCTTCTTTGGGTGACGGAGGCTCTCAGGTCTCGGCGCACGCTGCTCAAAGACTGAAGGATTTGTGGCAGGGTACTTTCCCCAAGTCCTCTGTAGGCAGATTCTACGTGCCCATAGGACAAACCAGGCCGTTTTGAAATTTAAACAGTCATGGTGTGAGACCGTCCCCACACAGGGTCCCCAGGAGCTGTGGTACGGCTTCTCCGTGCAACGATCGAAGTTATTTAGACCGACACTGGCTGGGTACAAGAAACACTTGTGCCAGGCATGTGGGTGTGCGATAAATGGACGTTAATCATGCTGCCAGCTAGCGCTTAAAGATCAGTTAGGGCTTACACATCGCCTTTGCCCTGGCACATTGTCATTGAACCTCGTCGTCCAGAAATTTATAAAAGCTATCCCGGTCTGGACTCTGCCTGCTGACGAAGGCTCGAGTGGCTTGAATCAGTACGCACTTCCTCCGTTCGCCCTTTACGTCCTGCTTCGTCCCTGCCTGGCCAGTGTTGCAGGCGTCACAGCTTGGTCCTCCAGTAACCGTAGCAGTAACCACATTGTACGTGCAAAACACGCTGAATTCTCACCGCCGTCCACAATGTTGCTCCAGCGATGTTGTGTTGCAGACAGCGGCAATGCCATTACGCAGTAACGTAGAGTGACACATGGCCTGACGAAGCATCGGTGCGGACTCTCGTGGTGTTGACCACCGAGTAGTGAGCAGCTGAAGAGCTCTGCACCATCCTTGCCAGTTTTGGAAGAAGCCACCAAAATTGTACCAGTTGCCGGAACGATTCCACTTGTCAGCATGAGCAATTGATTGTGATCTTAGCTATCTGGAACGAAACGTTGGACGACTCTGAGAACATCAGGTCCCCCCCAAGCGACGGAGGATGGAGACTGGGTCACAGATGCGTACTGGAACGAGCCATAGTTTTTCTGCTCTCCTTGAATCCGCCAAGGCCGGTCAACAGTTATCACAGAATTATATCGTCCTTCATTATCAGTTGAGTTCAGGTGTCCAGGGCTATATGCAAAAGAATGTTTATAGTCGGTCGCCTCATCTCACAGGGTCAACATCCTGAGCAAGTCAGAGTGCTGTGTAGAAGCATGTGCCACGGAGCATCAGAGATGCAGGAGGAGAGAAATAGTGTAAATCCTAACAACCGAGTTGTTAGGCATAAGCGGTCCCTGCCTTGGGAAGAGAGGTAGGCGCTTGATTGTTAGGAGCGAGAGGAATGAAGGTGGAGAGTGATGACTTGTTGCTATGTGCCGACCTCGACCCAAGGCTGGGAAATCATTGGCTCCATCCCTCTCACATGATGCTTGTGATGCTCCATATTCATCCTCCAACATTGATCTCCTCGAAAAATTAAGGCCATACAAAATGGAAAAACAGTTTACTGAGGGTGGGCCACCCTACCTGGATCCCCGATAACAAACAAAAGATCAGCACTTTCCTACCACCCACCCAAAAGAGAAGTAAAGTATGCATAGTAAAATGAGACCTTGCTGATAGATCAACCTGGAGACATCTGTTTGTCGTTTGCTTACTTTCTTCAAATGTCACGGTGGAACAACGCCAGCGACAGTTGAACAGCAGTAGAGTGCCAATAGCCGACGGTAGCAAGCAGCAGCACAGCAGACAGGTGGCAGAAGCCAAGAATGGGTGGATCCTCGGCAATCTTATTTTACCACCCTTCACCCAAAAAAACGCATGCAGATGCAGGTCAGCGACAAACAACACCGCCAATAGTACCATCTAATATCATGGTGCACGATCTATACTGCTTCTTCAACATTAACCGATGTTTTGTATGTGTTTCCGGGACCTTGGCAATACGCTTCTGGTGTATCCAAAAATGGACGAATGGCCCAGCTGGCTCGACTCACGCCATATAGGTGTTGTCCTCCCCCCATCACCAGCTCATTCTAGAGCGGACCCTTCAGCACAGCCGGAGGAGTCATTTACCGGACAAACGCATCCTTTTCCAAGAGTAATGTGGATCGTTTGACGCTTTCCATCAGAGAATCAGCATGGATCTCTGATGATGGTTGCGTGCCACCAATTGTTGCCGAGGTCACCGATTAAGTTGCTGTACTATTCACAATTCCTCTCCAAACAGAAAATGTCCTCTTGAGAAAACTAATTTTTAAAATGGGATCATTTCTTCCCAGCAATTCTTTATTCCCACAATTCCAACAGTTCATCTTTGCTGGTTTTTTGCAGTAGAGACTGTAAAAAGACACCAAGGTTTCGACAAAACCCATATTGCATTTTACTCACTTCATCTTAAATTGTTTCTCAATGTCAATGGTTTTATCGGGGTCGTGTTCCTCACAAATATAATAGTAGTGGGCTGAGAAGTCATATTTCTATTTTTATTGTGTCATGGTGCCGTGTGAGATACAGCAATAAATCATGGTCCTTTGGAACAGAAACTGTGGCGGATTTAAGTACGTCATTTCTCCCCCTCACAAATTTTAGACAGATGGCTGAGGAAGTCATATTTAAAATTTTTTTTTGTGAGTCTATGGTGCTTGTGTATGATACAGCAATAAATGCATGTTCCTTTGGAACAGAAATGTGCTTTAAAGTAGCATTTCTTCTCCCGTCACAATTTTTAACAGTGTCTGTAGAAGTCGATATTTTATAATTTTTTGGTCATGTTGCTCGTCAGAATACAGCAATACTATAATCTGGTCCTTTGGAACAGAAATAGTGGCTTTTTAAAGTGGCATTTCTCCCTCACAATTTTTGAACAGTGAGGCTGACAGTCAAATTTATAATTTTTTGTTTTGGGGTCATCGTTGCTGTGAGAACAGCAAAGAATCATGGGCCTAGGGAAACGAGAAATGTGGCTTTTTATTTTAATGTTTGCATTTCACACTCACAATTTTTTTTAGACGAGTGGCCTGAAAGTCATTTTTAATAATTTATTTTTTTTGGTCCGATGCTGCTTTGGAAGATGCAGCAATACTACAGTTTCCAATTCTAAGAAAAATGAGATGTTTTCCTTTCTCTAATTAGACATTTGTGTTCTTCATCAATTGTCAAAGTGGCTCATGGTCCATGTTATTGAATTTTTTTATTTGTGGGGGCATTTGCTGGTGACATGCAGCTATACTACTACAGGTGCAATATATAAAAAAATGTTGTTTCGTAACAGAAATTTGTTCTTCACAATTGTCAAGATGCTCAAGGGTGATAGTGCGGTCAGAAACAGGAAAATGAGAAGACACTGGTTAAAGTGGACACATATTAGCAAAATTGACTTTGTTTTTGGCAAGGATCTTTAAACGTATAGTCTATCATCCCTGTATTGAGACAACCCATTAATACAATAAAAAAAAACACAAAGACATGGTGGGATTCCATCCTATTTAAAAAAAATGTGTTTTCTATGACTTAAACTACTAAAAACGTGCATGTACAAAATAGCTGAGAAAAAAAAAGTCCTCTGAAATTGTACAAAGGGAGGTACAGGAAGGACTAGACCAGGATGTAGGTTTATTCAGAGGACATAGAGAGTAGGATTCACGGACAGAGAACTAAGTTACAGAGACCATTCCTCCAGCACGTGAGTAAAAATGAGAAAAAGCAGGCCAAGATAAAGGGCAACCTGGGTTGTAACAGGAGCGTTAATACCACCAGTATTTCCAACGTGAAGCTCAATTGAGGTCCACACTCATATAACTAGGCAATGCTACCCCAGGTATTGACTGGTGTACTAGAGAAGGCTGGAGTTCTCACACTTCCGCACTCTGCTTCAGCACGACATTTTCGTTGCTGCGTCATCATGGGCATTTTAGACCTGCGTGTTTAATAGATGACGGATGGACCTCCAGCCTGGAGCGTTACTCCAGCAGCCCACCTGTAACGTCCGGCCCTGGTCATGCTGTGGCGCCAGACAGTGTATATTGACAATGTCCATGTGAAACGTAGGAGAAAATGGTGGTGAGTGAAAGGACACCTTTTTTCCCACTTTTAATCTTGGGGGTCTTGCAGGTTTGGGGCTCATGCTTTGGCCGAGACAGATAAGAGTCTATTCCAGTGAAACTAAGATGTTGTTAAAAAAGAACTCTTTTTCCGGCACTTTTTTAATTTGGGTCATGATAATAGTGCACATGACACAGGAACCTGTACATCCCGGCCAAACCGTACGACATAGCTTCTATACTACAGAGAATATGCTCACACAGAAGCCTGACACCACCTTGAAACTGTACAGCATAGCTTCTATACTTACATAGAAATAGTGCTCAGCACAGGAGCCTGAACACCGCCAAACCGTACACAGTAGCTCTGATTACTACAGAGAATAGTGCTCCAGTCACAGGAGCCCTGACATACCCGCCGAAACTGTACAACATAGCGACTATAAAGTCTGCAGAGAATAGGTGGCTACAGCAACTGGAGCCTAGACACCGCCAAACTGTACGCATAGCTCTATAACAACAGAATATAGTGGCTCGAGCGTACAGGAACCTGACCCGCCAAAACGGTACACATAGCTCTTATACTACAGTAGAAGTCGATGCTCAGCACAACGCACCTGACACCTGCCAAACACTGGTACAACATAGCTCTATACTGCAGAGAATAGTGCTCAGCCACAGAGCCATGACAGATCCACCAAACGTGTACCATAGCTCTTTACTACAGAAATAGTCACAGCACAGAGCCTGACACCGCCAAACAGTAAACACATAGCTCCTATACTGCAGTGAGAATAAGTGCTCAGCACAGGAGCCTGGACGACCGCCAAAGCTGTACACATATGCTTCTATACTACAGAGAAAAATGGCTCAGCACAGGGAGCCTGAACACGCCAAACTTGTACACAAAGCCGCTAATACTAACAGTGAATAGTGGCTCACAGACAGGAAGCCTGACACCGCCAAAACTGTAACACATAGCTCATAATACTACAGAGAAGTAGTTTCACACACAGGAACCTGACACCTGCCAAACTGTACACCATACGTCTATACTACAGAGAATAGTGCTGCAGTTGTCCACAGGAACCTGACACCTGGGCCAAGACTGTAACACATAGAGCTCTAATAACTACAGTATGTATAGTGCTGCAGATCACAGAGCCCTGACACCGCCAAAACCGTACACATAGCTCTATTACTTATCAGAGAATTAGTTGCTCAGCACAGAACCTGACACCGCCAACTGTATCACAAACTCAACTACTGCAAGTAAATCAGTGCTGCCAGCACGGCACGGATCGCTGACCCCGCCAAACTGTAAACAAACATAAGCTTCAATACTACAAGAAATAGTGCTCAGCACAGAAAGCCTGCACACCGCCAATAACTGTACACAAAGCTCTCTATATCTACAGGAGAATAGTGCTTCAGCACAGGAACACTGACATCCGCCAAACTGTACACAAGGCTCTATACAACAAGAAATGGTGCCGACATCAGGAACCGTGGACACCGGCCAAAACCGTACACTATTAGGCTCAATATCGACAGAGAATAGTGCTCAGCACAGGAGCCCTGACACCGCCAAACCAGTACACATAGCTCTATACTGCAGAGAATAGTGGTTGCTCACACAGATACCTGACACCGCCACAACCAGTACACATAGCTCTATACTGCAGAGAGATAGATGCTCAGTCACAGGAGCCTTATCTCCAGCCAAACTGTACACATAGCTACTATAACTACAGAGAAAAGTGCTGCAGCCACAGGAGCCGGCCATGACACCGTGACAAAAAAACTGTACACATAGCACTATAGCAGGCAGAAAATAGTGCATCAGCACAGGACCTGCACCGCCAAACTGTAGCACATAGCTCTATACTGCAGATGAATAGGTGCTCAGCACAGGAGGCTCTGACGACCGCCTAAACCTTACCACATAGCTTCTATATACTACAGAGAATAGTGCTCAGGCACAGGAACCTAGACACCGCAAACCGTTAACACTATAGCTCTATAAACTACAGAGAATAGTGCCAGCCCTCACAGGAGCCTGACACGGCCAAACCGTACACACTAGCTCTATACTACATAGAATAGTGATGCAGACAACAACAGTAGCCTTTACACGCCAAACTGAACACTATAGCTCTCATAACTCGAGAGAATAGTGCTCAGCAAAGAGGAGCCTGACACCTGCCAAACTGTACACATCTGCGCTATACTACAGAGATATAGTGCTCAGCAACAGGAGCCTGACACCGCCAAACTGTACAACAATAGCTCTATACTGCAACAGAAATAAATGCTCAGAGTTCCCACGAGGATCCTTACACCGCCGAAACTGTAACCAACATAGCTCTATACTACAGAGAATAAGCTCGAAAACAGCAGGTAACCTGACACCGCCAAACCGTACATAAGCTCTATACTACAGAGAAAGAGATGCTCAGTTTCACAAGCCTGAAACACCAGCCGAAACGTAACACATGAGCTCTATATCTACAAGAGAATAAGAGCTCAGCAAACAACCACCTGAGCACCGCCAAACTGTACACATAGCTCTATACTGCAAGAAATAGTTTCTCCAGCAGCAGGATCCTGACACCACCAAACGTACACTATAGCTCTATAAACTCCTACAGAGAATAGTGCTCAGCACAACCACCTGACACCCGCCAAACTGTAACACATAGGCTCAATACTGCATGAGAATATGGCTCAGCAGGTTTTGGGGCTCTTGCTGCGTTCCATGGATAACAGGATATATCATGTCCAGTTCAAGAAACATGATGGTTCAAGATCATACTGCCTACTGACATTTTTTAAATTTGTTGGATATGCTATGGTATAGAGGGTCATGGACTGGGTACAAGACAGATACGTGAACGGTCTGTGACTTTGTTTTTCTGTGACTTTTATAACCGTAAAGTGTGTAGCCTAGAGATGTATCACTTATCCATTTGACTGTTGTGGATGTTAAGTTATTCACTTTCTCCACCGCTGTTTGGGTGTAATAAAATGAAGTGTTGTTGCTCTCCCATAGAGCTTTAATTGGTCATTTGCGCTCATCATCGATGCTTGCAACTATCGAAAAAACCTAGAGGCATTACGGGCCGAGTGCTTATCGACAATCGCCCGATGGTCGATTAGCCGAACGTAATCGCTTCAGACACTAGTTTATTATTAAAAAAATCAAATTTTAAAATATACAAACAAATGAAGCTTCGTGCATCAATGAAAAAGGACAAAGAAATTGTAGAATAACAAGTGCAAGAAAGCGTTAGGGCATGTTTTCAACACGCTGGTATTTGATGCTGTTTTTTCAGTGCCAAAACAGTATTCAAAAAGTCTCAAAAACGCCCGACTTATTCACTTTCATTCTTTGCTATGGAAAACAGTGCTGTAGTTCACACAATGTGGTTTTGATGCGCTTCTCTGGAGCTGCTGTTAAAGGCACTGAAAAAGTAGTGCCATGTCACTCGTTTTCATCGATGGAAATCCCCATAAGGCACGATGGAGAGCTACAAAATCGCCTGTAGTAATGGCACCTGTTTGAACTTATCAGTATAAAAAGACACCTGTCCACAACCTCAAACAGTCACACTCCAAACTCCACTATGGTGAAGACCAAAGAGCTGTCGAAGGACACCAGAAACAAAATTGTAGCCCAGCACCAGGCTGGGAAGACTGAATCTGCAATAGGCAAGCAGCTTGGTGTGAAAAAATCAACTGTGGGAACAATAATTAGAAAATGAAAGACATACAAGACAACTGAATCTCCCTCGATCTGGGGCTCCACGCAAGATCTCACCACATGAGGTCAAAATGATCACAAGAACGGTGAGCAAAAATCCCAGAACCACATGAGGGGACCTAGTGAATGACCTGCAGAGAGCGGGACCAACGTAACAAAGGCTGCCATCAGTAACAAACTTACTCTGAGGGACCTCTGAATATGCAGTGCCAGATGTGTCCCCCTGCACTTTTTACTTAAAACAATAAACTTTTATTTGAAGGATCAATAATCGGTTACATCAAAAAAACAGTATGATTTGTGGACATATTCGGTACATCATGGTAAATATGGAGTCACATTTACATAGTATGTACGATTACAAAGCCACTTTGTTGTTGTAGTGAGCACAAGATACCAATGATATTACTGACTGTCAAAAAAAAACAAAAAAAACCTATACTTCCCTGCAACGACACAGGGAAAAATCCTTAGGCAAATTGAAGAATTGCCAGATTCTCTAGTATTTACAAGTGTCTCAGTTTACACATATGTTACTTTCAGCCCTACTTAGGGCGGCGCTAAGAAAAGCAAAAAAAAAAGATTTTAAAGTTTATGTAGTTATTACTATTTCACTGTGCAGGGTTACCAGCAAAAGCCAGTAGGAAGGGAGAGTGTGGAACCACGCCCGGGGCGACGCATTCGAGGAACGGGTGGACCACAATCCAGAGGGAAACTCATGAGAGCGTAAACTATTCCAGGGGAGCTCATACACCATCCTCAAATGTTATCAAATTTTACCATTTGTTGTTTCACTCCAATGAAGCACCTAAGATGCGGTATTTTGCGAGTAATCAATCCCTCCACTCTGTCAGCATCTCAAGGAGTCGCCAGGAGAATCATAGTCCCAAGGCCCTCGACAGTGTGTACACGTGCCGAAGGGAGTTCACCATCCACCGTCCCAAATTTTATCGAATTTACTCATTTTATTTCTAACGCCGATTATTAAGCCACATTTAGACTGTGGTAGGCATGCAGATCAACCCTTTCCACTCTGCCAATAAAGGCGGCCCAGCCGCCACCACTTGTGCAATTAACCTTACGTGCATAGTTGAGAACTCTGCTACAAAAGATATATTTAGAGTGGGATCCACTGAGTGTCCGGTACAGGTCGACAAGCACACCATATGGGGTGAGGGGAAACTGGGCACCCCATCTTTACGTTTATGAATTGAATGATCTGAGGACAAAAAGAAAACCAATATCTTTGGGCAAGACCATATTAGGTGCAGGAAAGGAGCACCGAAGTTAGGTGGCATTTGGGGCATTCATCCTCGATATCCCTGTCTGAACTTACTGGAGTTGTAATGTGGGTTGTAATAGGCCCTTTGTACGATAATAGCATGAATCTGCCTGTCATTAAGATTATACGAGACTAGCCTTAGGTGAGGCTTACAGAGATCCATTGGTCGTCATTCATCTCGCCCAGATCCGTCTACACTTCTCCCTAAGTTTTAGTAGGCGGTCTTCTTCTGTTTTGCGCAGAGAGGCAGAGTATAGAAGTGAGAGATTCAACATGAGTGGTCGGGGGGGAGAGGAGTACGACGGAGGGACGGATTTATGAATACGGGAGGTCTGTTCAGGACCACAACTGGGATAGTAACTGAATGTTTTACCCTGAGGTAAGTTTATAGCTGGGTATGAAGGGAGACCAAACTTCAGGCCTGCAGCTCCTGGAAAATGGTCGGAAACCCTCTTCTGCAACAAACTTGAGAGATTATACCACACCCCTCGAGAACTCCAATCAATCTCTCGGGACATGCTCACCAAACCCGGAAAAAATTTTTACAATGCCAAATTGGGGGAGCAAGGATCAATTGCCCACAGAGTAAAATAGCGAGCGCACTTTTTGCCAGACCTTAAGGGCCTGCTCTAGTATCAGGGAATTCGCGTAATCTAACTATCGCAAATGCCATTCAACAGAAACAGGAGCTGCAAGGGATTGTTAAATTACCTGCTGCTAAAGGGGGAGACGATCAAGGCTTGAACCATAACTTTTCATCTGATCCCCATCTTGTAAATGCGACAGCTGCCTGCTAAGTAGGATAAATTATAGCTCGGAAAGGCACTCCCCCCTCGGGTCCATGGGGCTGTTAAGCTATCAGCACTATGCGATGTCTGCGACCATGCCTTATAAAGAAAGCAGTTATACCCGTTTTCGGAGATCAGGTTATTCGGAAGGTTATAAGGAGCCTGTTGGAGTTGCACAGTATTTTGGGTAGATTGCAGAGTGACATCTTTACTCACAACTATACGATGCCGACGTTGAGAGGTGTAGTATATTCCAATTGTTAAACTTTGTTTGCAGAAAGATTACTGAGGGGAAAATTATTCAGTTTTACAAATTCCTTGGTCAGTTCTGGTAACTGTATCCCTTAATAGGTTATAGAGGAGGCACCACACCAATGGCGATGGGCCACCGCCCGTGCCGTAGGAACTGATTTGGTCACTCAATCGGCAGGATTTTTAGACTTCTCCAAATTAAGCTGTTAATCGCGGGACAAAGGACCAATCCCCAACTTATTGCCAGCATGGAGTCCAGGGAGTCGTTCGGTCAGATAACTATAAACATGGTGTCATTCCGCCGTCAGGCTAATCTTCTCCAGATTAGATAGCCGTGGATAAGCCCCTAAGTGAGTAGTATCAAACCTTACTCTGGCTGCAAGGGCTCCACCGCTAAGGCAAAAAAGGTGGGGGGAAATGGGACAACCTGCCTTGATTCCTAGATGCAGGCTAATGGCTCTGAAACCCACCATTTAAGGTTACCCGCGAAATCTGATCCTTGTAGGGAGTAAGCCTCACCAACTTTGAAGAAGTTCCGAACCAAATTTCTACAATGTAAGAAGAGGATATGTCCACTCAATAGAGTCAGATAGGCTTTAGCGCGTCTAGAGGATACTCAATCATTGAACCCTACTTCATAATGCGGCAGCCTAGATTAGTAAAACAATCGCCTTAAATTTAGTGCTGTCGGACGCTTCACCAGGCATGACGACCCGACTGGTCTGCATGAAATAATAGAACAAAATGACCCTATTCAATCGTCTTGCCATTTACTTTGGCCAGGATCTTGATTGTCAGACTGAAGTAAGGATATCTGGGACGGTAGATTCAACAAAGGGTTAGGATCTTTACCTGGCTTTGGCGGGAGAACTACATTTAATGGCTCTTACATTGACTGGTTGGTGGGTGAGGGCGACGGTCCTGACGCGAGAGCCGTATGATATACCTCCAACAATTTGTGGGACAAGGAGTCCTTCATATTCCTTGTAGAAAATCAATTGGGGACCGTCGCTACCGGGGATTTTAGAAGGTTGAAAGGAAGTGCATAGAATCCTAAATTTCTTGTTCGTAATGGGGCCATTAAGGAATTTCTCTTTCCTCTGGTTAAGGGAAGGGAGAGCCAGTCGGACAGGTATTCTCTAATCTCAGAAGGCGAGACTGTGGTATTTAGGCGGGAATATAAGTTTCTGGTTACGTTAGTATACGCGTAAACTGGTTCCATACATTGCTATAGGATCACGGGTACTGAGGACCATTTGGTGAGATCAGTTCCTGGATCCACGGAGGCTCGGACCCCCCCCTTGCCATGCCGCAGCTAACTGCCACAATTTTTCACCGGATGCTCAAAAAAAGATTGCCGGTGAAGAAAGCTTTCTTTTGGGTGTAGAATGCAAGCATGTCTGATACATTCTGGTCCTACATAAGCCACTCACCCTGTTTCATTAGAGGGAATCCCTAGTGTATCGTAGTTCAGCCTCCGTCACTATCTCTAGCCAGTTGATGCTCTCTGATGAGCCCAGTCCCTTTTAAGGTCGCTAATGGCACGCTTTCAGAGTCCCTGGCGTATGACGGGCGGGAACCGGACGCCACTTGTAGAGGACGGGTAGGCCCGCCCCTGGAGAGCCGAAAGGAAGGAACCAAACCCCACCCACGTAGTCGAGAAAGGATCCGGGAATCAGGTGGGTGTAGGAAGCGGGACACATGGACGTAAATTGGAAAGGCGACCAGATTGGGGCTACGAAAACTGGCGAAACCGGGCACAGTCGAGGAACGAGAAAGGCACGAGGTCAGCGTGGGAGCCGGATTCGAAGAGGAGTTAGTAATCAGAGAGAGCAGGGTCCGAGTGGGGCGCGCGTAGACTACCCTTTAAAGCATGGAACGAGCGAGCGAGGGGGGGGCGGGAGGATCGTCGACGGGAACCGGACCGGTACCCTCAACGTATCGGCCTGCGAATACACCGTTCAGGTGGGGCTGGGAAAGAGGCGGTGGCGCCCGAGTCACATGAGGGAGAGGGATAAAATCCGGGGAAGGGGGTAGGGGGGGGGAGGAATCCAGACGGGTGTGAGAGTTAAGACGCCGCAGCAGGCGAGATACTTTGCGGGAGGTAGGAAGAGGACAGCCGCGGGGGTTAAAATGTCGAGGAAAGACCCCGGGAGTGAAGCTGCATAGTTGGGGCTGCGGATGGCGACTGCTGTAAGAGGTTGCGGTCATGTGGCAGACGGGGAGTTAAGGGGGAGGCTGTGAGGCGAGGAAAAGCGGTATACTAGCACAACACACCCACAAAAACACCACACCACACTCAACACTAGAAAGGATAAGTGTGGATTAAATACCCTAGCCCCACGACCACAAGAAACGCATAGGGCATCGGCACTGCGACAAACTCTTCCGGGGGGGCGAAGCACGGGTGGCACGAGGGGATCGCACGGCCCATGGGCGGGGAGCACGGGAGCCCGAGTGAATGAAGTCGGCGGACTTGCGCGAGAGGTGACGGGGGGGGCGCTCGAGGGGAGGGAGCCACGAGTTAGGTGGGGGCAAGGGCAGCGGGGTCTGAGCATGAGTTTGATGTTCCCTCTCCAGACTCCTGGCGGAGGCTCGTGGTAAGGCATCCATATTTACCGCATAGTCAGAGCCGACCCTGCATTTTCCCGGAAAAAAAAGTGCTCCATTTGTCGAGAAAAGTAACGCCGTTGGGCGGGAGGAATTTGCTAAAGCCCAGAAGGACTTAATCGCCACCTTGCTCTAGGAGGCATGTATCCAATTTAAGGGAAAAGCAAACCCGGAGTATGATCAGAGTTGGAATCTGGCAAGGTAGTGTACTGACTCGACATGGGAAGAAGGGGATCCTGTGGACTAAAACATAAGAACAATTCGGGACAGTGCGTTAGAATTGTGTGGTGATAGCAACGATGTCGCTCACATGCTTAAGACAGTATCATATCGAGTCCATATGTCAGTTTGCTTAGAGAAGATTTGGATGAGCAGAAGAGATTGGGAGGAAATGTCATATGGTTCAGATGAAACCAAAGTAGAACTGTTTGGTAGAAAACACAACATCGTCGTGTTAGGAGGGACGAGGGAGAGATAATGGTGAGTTGAATGCAAAGAACACCATACCTTATGTGAAGCTGGGGGAGGAACATCATGGTTTGGGGCTGTTTTCTCTGCAAAGGGACAAGTACAAACTGATCTGTGTACATGAAAGAAGGAATAGGGCCTTGTATCGTGTGATTTTTAGTGCAAACCTCCTTCCATCTGCAAGGGTACTGAAGATGAAACATGGCTGGGTCTTTCAGCATGACTATGATACCAAGCACATCGCAAGGGCAATGAAGGATTTAGGCTTGTTAAAGAAGCATTTCAAGTCTTGGAGTGGCTAGCCAGATCTCTCAGATTCTCTCAACCCCATTAGTATAGAAAACCTTTGGAGGGAGTGAAAGTTTGTGTTGTTCAGCGGTCACCAAAACTATTCATGCTCTAGAGGAGAACTGCATCGGGTTGTTTGGGGGTGGAATGGACCAACATACCAGCAGCAGTGTGTGCCAACCTTGTGAGACTTACAGAAATCGTATGAACCTCTGTCATTGCCAACAAAGGATATATACAAAGTATTTGAAATGAACTTTTGTTATTGACCAAGATTACCTATTTTTCCACCATAATTGCAAATAACTTCCAAATCAGGAAAAGTGATTTCTGGATTTGTTTTCTCCAAACTTTTGTCTCTCATAGTTAAGGTCAACACTTATGACGTCAATTACAGGCATTCTCTCTTTTTAAGTGGGAGAAAGAGAACTTGCTCAACTTGGTGGCTGATTAAAATACTTTTTTAGTATGATGTATATTATAGTATAAACTACATCTATATGTTTTACATATATATATGCACACTTATACGCTATAGTATATATTTTACTGTATATTATATTTAGTATGTATTCTAGCAATACTTAGTATTTAATATCCATCTATAGTATAAGTAGAACGAGAGATATGAATGGTATATCTAAGATATAAAATACTATGTATACTAGTATACTTTATGTCAAATCCTAGTCTGAAAACTGCATTGTGTGAGGCACTTTTCAGATGAGGTTTTGATGCTGATTTGGGCGATGAAAATCAGCCTTATATCTGCCGTTGTGAATATTAATATATATAGTATATTTATATATATATATATATATATATATTTATATAGCATTCAAAGCCACATGTACCAAGGAAAATAAGCTTGGTCAGAAAACAAAACTGGGGTTAATTTACTAATGATGAAGGCAATGGGTCAGTGATTACATATGGACGGGTATCAGAGGATATTGGGCAAACCATGGCTTAGACATTCCAAGGTCACCATGAAAGTTAATCATTTCCGAAAGTGGTCAGCTTGTCTCTGGCTCAAGAATGTGCACATACACCATGGATTCAAATGTTTTGCTACAGGACTATCTTTAATTGTTAACTCAGGTGGGGGAGGTAGGTTATTCAAGTCAGAACTTGTCACCTGTCCCTGCAAAACACATAATCTCTCCTAGAAGGGAGTGTAAATAAGGAGACAATCAAGACAACAGACACAAGGAGATTTGGTGGAGTTATAAGAAGGAACCAAGGCTTTACTATGAAATATTGCTGGATTACACCTCACCCCCTTAGGGAATGTGCTCGGGGGAAGGCTTATAGAACTATCGGCTTCAGAGGATGCCTCTGACCATCAAAAATAAGCACAAAGGCTCTGTGATTTGATGGATTCATGATCATATGTCCAAGTATACCAGGGAGATAACCTGAGATGTTAGCCAGCACATATTATTGGAAGACACAAAGCGCCCACAGAAATCGAGCATTCACAGCATTTAGGAATTTGGGTGGTAAAGTCGAACAAAATAGACTTTTATGAATAAGCACAGTAAATCACGGATAGAATAGGGAGCTTCACTCAGGCTACTTTCCATTGTGCCTGTTGCCCATTGATCCTTAAACCACTTTCATCTTATGAAGAGAAACATTTAGAGCTTAAATATTTTAGTGTCCTATCCCAGAGGGTTGTGGGGTTAATAATTATTCTATGCTAAGGTGGTGTTTGCTGGGTATGGATGTTAAACTTTTATGATGGTCCACCTCGTCTGAACAGCACAGATTTACCTTGCCCATTATTTCAACCCTTCCCTGAAATACGAAGTGTTACACACAAAATGGGGATTGAATTAGGAACTCAGCAGCCGGTTTATTAGCAAAAACACATTTAGTAAATGAACATATACATATTTATATCTCCAAAAAAAGGTAAGGCCCATGGAAGCCCCCAGAAGGTTCCTAAAAAACCATAAACAGTTAAACTCGAGCCTCAGCTTTTACCTCTAGCATGAGCATTGGCTCAGGGGCACCCAAAATACTCCACATCTGCTAACAAGAATATGGCATCAGTTAAATTCCCCAGGCCACCGTTCTGGCCTATGCTCACCACTGGGTGGTCAGCCCTCAATAAGGGCTGTTGCCATCCACAAATTACCTCAATTTCACCAAAACTTCTAGGACCTCACTTTAGGAGAGGGACCCTTTCTACCAAAGAAAGTGAAAATAATTAAAAACATGTCCGACTAAGGGTGGAGGTAGGGGGGCTTCCTATGTGCTAGCTCTTGTACAATGGCCCCATCATTACTGCCTCCTTGTTTTAAACCCATCAAGGCTTTGCCAAACATATGTCCTTCCTCCTCTCTGATCTAAGGATGCCCCTGAATACCACATCATGGTGACTTCCCCTTAGTGCAGGGTTGACTATGCCCCATATAGTCCCCCTGTTGCCAGGGGGTACATGCCCCATATAGCCCCCTGTAGTCTGGTAGATGCCCTTTATAGCCCCCTTTTAGTCAGGTAGGTGCCCCATAAAATTTCCCCTGTGCCGGGAAGATGCCCCTTAGTCCAAATGTACCCAGGTAATGCCCCATATAGCCCTTGTAGCCAGGTAGAGCCTCATACAGCCCCCTGTACCCAGGTAATCCCCCCATTAGCCCCCTGTAGCCTGGTAGATGCCCCTAACCCCCTTTAAAAGAAGCAGGCAGATCCCCTAAGCCCACCAAGTACCATGTGATGTCCATATCCCCCCCAGTAGCAGGAGTGCCCATAGCCCCCAGTACCAAGTAGATGCCCCTATGGCCCCGGAGGTAGATGCCCCGCCCCATTTGTCATGTGACCCCCCAACCCCCCCAGAAAACCAGGTAGATCCCCATATTGCTTGTGGGCCCCCATATAGCCCCCAGTAGCCAGGTAGATGCCCCATAGCCCCCAGTCCCATGTAGATCCCCCATGCTCCCCCTTTACCCCTTTGGGGTCCCCATTCCCCCATTCCCTTTAGATCCCCCATGCCCCCCCAATCCCAAGTAGTCCCCCCATAGCCCCCCCCATGCCGGGGCCCCCAAGCCCCCCAGTACCCTGTAGATCCCCCTGCCCCCTTTTGCCATGTTGATGCCCATACCCCCCCCCCCCCCCCCTGCCGTGATTCCCTATATACCCCCCCAATGATTTTAAAAAAAAAAAACCCTACTCCCCCTCTGGGGGGGCAGGCGCGTGGCCGGTCCGGTCCGGAGCTGGTGTACGGTGTAGCGGGTGACGTCATGGCACTTACGCCATCATGGCTCCCAGGGTCCCCTTGGGAGCAGAGGCTTTCCGACGAGGAGACCCCGGCTTGCAGGGGGGTGTGAGGAAAGGGTGGTCATGCCCCCTCGACACATATGTATGTACGTGTTACCCAGCACGTTAATCAAGGAAGAGGTAGGAGGGAAACTATCCTCCTGCCCTTTCCCCCGTACCACTGATGATCGCGTGACTATGGTAAAACGTCATGCGGAGTCAGGGAGATTGCCCCGGGGGCCCTTTTTTTTGAACCCGTTCCTTAGAGTTGCGACTTTTAGTTGGGGCTAAATGGCTTTAATTATTTTCAGGGCTGGGTGTGCTAGGGCGGGATCAACAGGCTGCAGCAGCTGATTTGCAAACCCC
>JAODAL010040101.1:0-37281 GCA_025379985.1 Phyllomedusa bahiana
CACAACCTTCACATAACCTGCAAATGTATCTGTGTTGTGCAGCTCTGTAATTGCTGTCTGTAGCTCGCTGTGAGTTTATGCAATACTTCAAAGCGGTTCTGATATTCTATGTTTTTTTTCACTGACTCCATGTGAAATTCCTCGAAAAATGATATTTATCATCTTGTCATATTCTAATCCCAAAATAGGCCAATTAAATGGTAAAATGATCTATTGCCGGGATGGCCATCGAGGTTCTCTCCTCTCCGGTGAAGCTGTGGCGTCACCTCTCTCGTGGCCTGTTAGCGCAGCTGACAGAGGTTATCGCACTGTCACATTTCCTCCGTTCCCAAAGGTGATCCTATGAATTTTTATAGGATCATTAGACGCTATCACATTTCTTTAGGGGAATGTGGAAAGCGTTGTATCAGGCTTAATGTGCGACACAATAATAAGCAAAAAATTTCCTCCTTTAATCTGCCATCCAGTAGGCTATGCATTCAGTCTGATAGGGTGCTATTAGTAACCACAGCAATCTTGGTAATGCTGTAGATGATATCATAATAACATATAATAGTCTTATTATTTATCCTTATCTTCTAATATACGCTCCACAATGGAGGCAGCAGGGGAAGATAATATTTCCAATGTAATAACATAGCGCGCTATCTTCAGTACACATCTCTAATAAATGTAGGGGTTGATTATCCAAAAAGGAAGAAAATTATTTTACGACACAAAAAGCTTGATCACAGTTTGTGCTCCAAATCCTCAACATAGAGTTAAATGATAAATTCATATCTATAGCTGCCCCCGGGGGGAGCTCAAGAGCTGGCTGCATACTGTCTTACTATTGTGTTCTATGTTTTTAAAGTAGACAGTAACCTCCTAAAGGCTCTCTATTGGTGGCAGCAGGCTGAAATTTATCATCTCAGTGCAAGGTATTTGGAACTTTGTATCAGAGAAACAGAGGCAATTGCAATAAAAATGTATTCAGATCAGGGCCGGACTGGGAATAAAAATCAGCCCTGGCACTAAGCCCCCACCAGCCCACATACAATATCCGCTTACAAAATGTCCCTTGTTCTCGCACCTTGTCACTTTCTAAAATAAACTACACTATAAAGCTGCTTTCACACGGAGCACTTTTGGTGCATTTTTGATGGTTTTTGGTGCATTTTTGTGCAGAAAGGCAGAGCAGTTAATGCTGTACATTTCTGCACAAAAAAACGCATCAAATAATGCACCAAAACCGCTCTGTGTGAGAGCCCCCTACACACAAGCAAGGAAGAAAAACAGTGGTGCAGAGAAACCCCTCATCACAGAGTCAGGTGTGCACTTGCTTTACAATCCGGGACAAGCCCACACTGACACTACATAAGCACCAGCATAACCTACAACCAATCACATCCCCAGTAGTCAGGTCACCATCACATGAATACAGCACTGATTCAACATAGAAGTAAAATGACCCCTGACAGCAGCGACTCACAGGAGACCTCATCTCTGATGGGAGTTGTCTTCTCCTTTTCTTCTCCTTCTGGCCCAAACCTCCATGATCTCTTTCCTGATGAGTTGTTCCCTTCCATTTCTTTCTCTGTCCGGTACAGCATGCAGTGTCCTCCTCTAGTGGTCACTACTCGTCCCTGTAGAATTTACAACAAATACATATTAGGCTCCTCTCTTTTCCAGCACTTTCCTATCAATTCCCCTAACAGCGTATGTTAGACCCTAAAAATTAGAAATTAAAAAATGTCAGATAAGTGGCATGTAAATAGGTAGACCCCCATTGGGTAGGTAAACAGGGCCTCCTCCCATTAATTTGGTAGGTAACAGTGCCTACCCCCAGTAACTAGCCAGGTAGCTGGGGCTGCCCCCAGTAACTAGCCAGGTAGCTGGGGCTGCCCCCAGTAACTAGCCAGGTAGCTGGGGCTGCCCTCAGTAATTAGCCAGTTAGCTAGGGCTGCCCCCAGTAACAGGCCAGTTAGCTAGGGCTGCCCCCAGTAACAGGCTAGTTAGCTAGGGCTACACTCAGTAATTAGCCAGTTAGCTAGGGATGCCCCCCAGTAATTAGCCAGGTAGGGCCAGTAATTAGCCAGGTAGGGCCAGGGCCAGTAAGTAGCCAGGCAGGACCACTATGTAGCTAGGCAGGGCCAGTATATAAGCAGGCAGGGCCACTTATAGGTAGGCAGGGCCAGTATATAGGCAGGCAGGGACAGTATATAGGTAGGCAGGGCCAGTATATAAGTAAGCAGGGCCAGTATATAGGCAGACAGAGCCCTTTATATGGTAGGCAGGGCAGTATATAGCCAGGCAGGGCCATTATATGGGCAGGCAGGGCTTATATATAGGTAGGTAGGGGAAGTATATAGGTAGGCAGGCAGGGCAGTATATAGGTATGCAGGCAGGGCAGTATGGGGCAGTATATAGGTATGCAGGCAGGGCAGTATATAGGTCTGCAGGCAGGGCAGTATATAGCCAGGCAGGGCAGTATGGGGCAGTATATAACCAGGCAGGGCAGTATATAACCAGGCAGGGCAGTATGGGGCAGTATATAACCAGGTGGGGCAGTAGGGGGCAGTATATAACCAGGTGGGGCAGTATGGGGCAGTATATAACCAGGTGGGGCAGTATGGGGCAGTATATAACCAGGCAGGGCAGTATGGGGCAGTATATAGCCAGGCAGGGCAGTATGGGGCAGTATATAGCCAGGCAGGGCAGTATGGGGCATAATATAACCAGGCAGGGCAGTATGGGGCAGTATATAGCCAGGCAGGGCAGTATATAGCCAGGCAGGGCAGTATGGGGCAGTATATAACCAGGCAGGGCAGTATGGGCAGATATAATAACCAGGCAGGGCAGTATGGGTCAGTATATAGCCCGGAAGGGCAGTATATAGCCAGGCAGGGCAGTATGGGGCAGTATATAGCCCAGTATGGGGCAGTATATAGCCAGGCAGGGCAGTATATAGCCAGGCAGGGCAGTATGGGGCAGTATATAACCAGGCAGGGCAGTATGGGGCAGTATATAACCAGGCAGGGCAGTATGGGGCAGTATATAGCCAGGCAGGGCAGTATGGGGGGCAGTATATAACCAGGCAGGGCAGTATGGGGCAGTATATAACCAGCATGCAGTATGGGGCAGTGTATATGGGCAGGCAGGGCAGTATGGGGCAGTATATAACCAGGCAGGGCAGTATGGGGCAGTATATAACAGGCAGGGCAGTATGGGGCAGTATATAGCCAGGCAGGGCAGTATATAGCCAGGCAGGGCAGTATGGGGCAGTATATACCAGGCAGGGCAGTATGGGGCAGTATATAGTCAGGCAGGGCAGTATATAGCAAGGCAGGGCAGTATGGGGCAGTATATAGGCAGACAGGGGCTAGTAGTTTACAAAAAATAATAAAACCAATACTTACCTGAAGTCTCTGCTTCTGCTTCCTCTTCTCTTCTCTCGGTCCGGAGCGCCGACGGCAGCGATGACGTCATTACATCGCGCGCCTGCCCCGCGGCCTCCTGGGAGCTGAACAGACGGGATCAGCAGATCCCAGTGTTCCCGACTCAGGCCGCTGCTTGCACGCAACCGTCGGTGCAGACGGCGGCCATGATGGCTGCATGGCTGGGTCTGTGACCCGGCCGTGCACCGTGTGGCGAGGGGGACCTGTCGGCCCCCTGCCACAAGGGTCCGATCGCAGATGTGACCATTGCGCCCCCCTTTGCGTGCGCCGGCACTCGGGGCCCACCGGGGGGAAAACACTGGCCCCCTCGGCGTGCGCTCCAAGCCGGCCCTACGGCCCGGACCCCAGCGGCCCGCCGGGCAAATGCCCGGTTTGCCCTAAGGGCAGTCCAGGCCTGATTCAGATGATAGACCTAAGTATGACAAGCTGTTACAGTCACATATAATATATGTCTACCTACGAGAGCCATTCTATAATGCACACATAACAGTGATTTATGGGTAAGAATAATACATTTTTTGAATTCATTGGTAAAGATATGTGTAAGATACATTATATACATGAAATAGTTGATTAACCCCTTAAGCCGAACGCCTGAAAAGTAGTTAATGACCAGAACATTTTTTTTAGTTTTTGCCTCCTTACGTTTCAACAGTTGTAACTTTTTTATTTTTTCAATGACGCAGTTGGATGAGGCCTCGTTTTATTCGAGACACGTTGTACTTTATGGGGGAATAGTTTAAGTTCACTTATAAATAATTTGCAGAATTTTTTTTTATTTATTTTTTTTTACACCATTCACATTTCACACTTAATAACTTGTTAGATTAATTCTACAGGTTATTGCAGTCGTGTGGATACCTAATATGCGTAGGTTTTTTTTTCTGTGTATGATATATGCACAATTATTTTTTATTAAATATAGATTTTTTATTTTTTTATTCATTTTTTTACACTTTTTATGTTTTTACTTTTTTTTTTAGCCCATGAAGGGAGAAATGTTACATTTTTTTTTTTTAAACACTTAGTAATGTATTAGCATATTCATATATGCTAATACATTATAATCTGTGTCAGTCTGATACAGGCAGTGATCAGGACAGCACACAGTGTGTCCTGGTCACTGGCTTGTTACACAGACAGTCCTGGGGCTACTCTAGGTCCCCAGGGCTGACTGTGCAGCCATTCCCGGGCTCTGTTGGGTCATCGGGTGTCCCGATCACTCGACAGAGCAGGGGAACCCTTTGATTGCGCTGCGGTAACGCACCGCCGCAATCAAAGGGTTAAAGCACCGGGGTGCGGAGGTTTCCTCCGCTCCCCGGTGCTCACAGGAGATGCTCTGGGATCGGGGCTGTGTAGTACGGGCCGGGCACCGCAAACGCCGAAGTCTGCAGCGATGCTAAAAGACGTCACTGTAGACAAACGACCCGCACCAGCCGACATCAAAAGACGGTGCGCGGTCGTTAAGGGGTTAATAAAAATAATAATGTTTATTTATATAGCGCCAACAGATTCCGCAGCACTTTACAATGTAGAGGGTAGAAGTACAAACAAAAAGACAGACATTACACAAAAGCTACTTAGAAATGAGACACGAGGTGTGAGGGCCCTGCTCGCAAGAGCTTACAATCAATTAGGCTGTATGGGTGAAACGAAGAGTGAGAAGTGCTTGGTTTACACAATGGTCCATCCATGTGACATAAATATGGGGTGGTTTACATAAAAATTGGATGAACCTGCCCCAACGACAGTACATCTAAGTGCCATAGTGTAGGGAGTGACAGAAGTGTGTGTGATAGAAGGTGGGGGTTAGCAATTAGGGATCATGGTCGGCCAGATTGAGAAGATGTATTCTCAGGGCACACATAAAACTATGAGGGTTGTGAATGTGCCTGATCGCCTGCGGTAGCATGTTCCAGAGAACTTGTGCACCACGTGTGAAATCTTGGTGACGGGCATGGGAGGTTCGGATGATGAGTTATGTAATCTGATACAGGCAGCAGAGCACAGAGATGGGTAGGATGGTAGACAGAGAAGAGGGGGGAGATGTAGGGGGTGCCGCACTGTGGAGAGACTGGGTAGGGTGGTAGACAGAGATGAGGGAGGAGATTTAGGGGGTGCAGCACAGTGGTGAGACTGGGTAGGGTGGTAGACAGAGATGAGGGAGGAGATGTAGGGAGGAGCAGCACTGTGGAGAGATCGGGTAGGATGGTAGACAGAGATGAGGGAGGAGATGTAGGGAGGGAAAGGAAATTTTGGAGAGATGGGGTTTTAGGGTAGTGGGACAGAATGAGGCAGGAGATGTAAAAGGGCCGCACGTGGAGAGGCCGATTGGGGTTGGTAGACAGAGTTTGAGGGAGGAAGTAGGGGTGCAGCACTGTAAAGGAAAGAGGGGGGTGGGGTTGGTAAACAGAGATGAGGGAGGAGATTTAGGGGTTGCAGCACTGTGGAGAGACCTTTTAGGAGGGGAGACAGAGAGGGAGGGAGGGAGATGAGGGGGGAGCAGCACTTTTGGAGAGCTGGGTAGGGTGGTAGCCCAAAGATGAGGGGGGAGATGTGGGGGGTTTGCAGTGCTTTTGGATTGAGCAGGTAGGGGGGTTTAAGACAGAGTTGAGGGGGGGCAAATGTAGGGGGGGAAACACTTTTGGAGAGACCGGGAAAGGGGGTAACGGGGAAATTTTAAAGGGAGGAAATGTAGGGGGGGTTTGCGGGGGGCCTGGGGAAGACGGGGGTAGGGTGGTAGACAGAAAAGGGAGGGGGAAAAGATGTAGGGGGTTCCGCACTGTAAAGAGCCCGGGTAGGGTTTAAAAGGGTTTAAAAAGAGAAAAAAGGGAGGATAGTAGGGGGGGGGCATTTTGCTGTGGGTACAGCGTAGGGGGGTTTGACTGAGATGAGGGGAGGAAAATGGTGGGGGTTTGGCAGGTTTTTTGGGGGAGAGGGGGCAGGGTTGGGGAAAAGATGAACAAAGGGAGATGGGGGGTGGGGGCCCGCACTGGGGAAAGAGCCCGGGGTAGGGTGGTAGACAGAATGAGGGAGGGATGAAGGGGGGGGGCAGGTGTGGAGAAAAACTGGGAAGGGGGGGTTTTAGAAAAAGATGAGAGAGGAGATGGAGGGGGTTCGGGCACGGGGGAGACCCCGGGGTTAAAGGGGATTTTAGAAAGAAATGAAAGAGGAGAGGTAAAAGGGGAGGTTCTGTGGATGAGCCCGGGGTGGGGTTTTGTAGACTAGATGGGGGGAGATGTGGGGTGGGGGCGGGCACTGTGGAAAGACCAATTGGGTGGTAAAACAGAATGGGGAAGGAGATGTGGGGGGTGCAGCGCGTGGAGTGAGAGGGTAAGGGGGGTTTGCGAGATGGAGGGGGGGAGATGTAGGGGGGTGCAGCGCTGTGGAGGGGAACCGGGGGGTAGGGTGGTGACAGAGTGAGGGGGGGGAAGATGTGGGGGTTTGCAGAAATGTGGAGGGGAACCGGGGTTGGGTTTGGGAAACTGAATGAGGGAGGAATTTTGGGAGGGGGCAGGGGGGCTGGGGAAAGAGGGGGGGGTTGGGTGGTAGACCAGAGATGAGGAACGAGATTGGGGGGGGGGGGGGCAGGTGTGTCGGGAGAGCCCGGTTTACGGGGGGGTTTAGACAAAAGATGGGAGGAGAGGGTTTTTGGGGTGCGGGCGCTGGGGAAGAGCCCGGGGGTAGGAGGGGTAGACGAATGAGAAAAGGAGATTTGGGGGGGTGCAACATTTGGTGGAAAAAGCCCTGGGTAGGGTGGTAGACAGAGATAAAAAAAGGAGTTGTAAGGCGGCAGCACTGTGGGACCCCTTGGGTTTAGTGTAGGGGACAAGAGGGGAGGGGAGGAGATATAGGGGGGCCAGGGGCTGTGGAGAGCCGGGGTGAGTAGGGTGGTAGACAGAGATGAGGGGGGGGATGTTGGGGGTGCGAAACTTGGGGAAAAGCCCATTTTTGGGGGGTTTGATAAAAGTTTGGGGGGAGGAGAGGGGTAAAAGGGCGGGGCAGCACTGGGGGAGACATTTGGGTAGTGGGGGTAACAGAGATGAGGGGAAGGAGATGTAGGGGGGGGAAATTTGGGGGCTGGGGAGAGCCCGGGTTGGGGGGTAATAGAGATGGGGAAAGAAGATGTAGGGGGGGGCAGCACTGGGGGAAGAACCCGGGTAGGGTGGTAGACAGAGTGAGGGAGGGATGTGGGGGGGGTGAGCACTGTGCGGGAGCCCGGTTGGGGGGTTGATGGGAGATGAGGGAAAAGTTTGTGGGGGGTCCCGCACGGGAGTGACTGGGTAGGGTGGTGAGATAAAGGGAGGAGATTTAGGGGGTGCAGTGCTTTTGGAGAAAAAGGGGTAGGGTGGTAGAGAAAAGGGGAGGAAAGTGGGGGTGCAGCACTGTGGAGAAAACCGGTAGGGGGGAAGAAAAGGGGGAGGAGATGTAGGGGGTGCAGCACTGTGGAGAAAACCCTGGAAAGGGGGGGTTTTAGAAAATGAGCGAGGAGTTTGTTAGGGAGGGGCAGCACTGTGGGGGTTTTTAAGGGGTTGAGAGTATTTTTTTTTATGTTGTTTTCTGTACTGAATGGGCAAAAAAGGGCATTTGGACTGAAACAGGGTAGAAGCTCAGTATAGTGGCGGAGAAAAAGCCCAAGCCGGCTGCGCATTCAGGCAGTTTGGGGAAAGGGGGGGAGGTTTGGCAGGGGAGGGGGGGACCGATAAAAAGGGTTAAAGTAGTAAAATGAAGAAAGAATAAGAGCCACAGTGAGAGATTGAGGAGTTTCCACAGCGAGAAAATGACAGATTCTGGAGATGTTCTTGAGGTGCAGGTGACAGGAGCGGGCCAGGGATTGGATATAGGGGGGGGAAGAACAGATCAAATCTTTTGGATAACCCCAAGAAAAGCCGGCCTGCTGGGCCCAGGTGTTAGGGGGGGGGCCACACACTGAGGGCCCAAAAAAAACAGGGTTTGGGGTTTGGGGTTTGAAGATGGTGGAATGAATTTGAAGTTTTGGTTTTAGTGAGGTTTGGTTTGAGATAGAGGAGGGCATGATTATCAGAGACAAACGGGGCAGAAGTCATGGGGTTTTTAAGCAGGGGAGGAGTGAAAGTTCGGGGTGATTTGTTTTAGTTGGGTTTTTTTTGGCCCTAGAGATTGGGGACTGAAATTGGGTGTGCTTTTTTCCAATGGGGGCCGTATAGATTGAAAAGAGGGGGGGGAAGGAGGGTTTTTTAACCAAAAAAAGGGCCCTTTAAGGAGCGGTCGAGAGGTGGAAGAGGGAAACCCAAACAAGAGGGGGGTGTCCCCGGAGACCCAATTTGGGGCTGACTGAGGAGAAAAGGGGGATCCACAGTGTCAAAAAATCAAAAGAGGGTCCCGGAGAAGGCCCAAAAAACGGGGTTTTTTACCCTGAGAATTTTGCCGTGAGGAGTGTCGTTTTGGGGACTTTACTAGAGCAGTTTAAAAGGGGGAGTGTAAAGGGGGGGCGGAAAAATATTGTAGGGATCGAAAAAGAGAGTTAGCAGGGGAGATAGCGGAAATTTGGCGAGAATTTGACCAAGTGTTTCAGGAGTTTAGGGGGATGAAGGGGAAAATTAGAGACTGTTCGGGGAGTTTTTGGGAGGGGACGGGTGGGTCCCGAGAGGGCTTCTTTAGTAAAGGGGCTTTTTTGATGGGTTTTGTTTTAAAACAGGATGGAAAGAACCCCGTGGAGAGAGTTTTTGATTGCAAATTGGGGGGAGAGAGGACAGGTTAGGAAAATAGACTTTGGGCAAGGTGGGAGGGGAAAGGGGGGAACTAAAAGCAGGTGGAGGGGAGCAGGGCAGGAGAAACCTGGACACTTTTTGTTCCCTCAGGGCAAGGGCGAGAAGGGAGACTAAGGACATGGGGGGGGGGAGAAACAGGATGGGTGTTACTTGGGGGGCTGGGGATGCAAAGTTTTTGGCCCGGGTGCTGTACATCCCCTTTAAATTTTGGGGGCCAAGTTTCAGGGGAGGGGGTCAGTGACCAGAGCCCCGAGCCCTTTTGGGGCCCGAGGAGGGGGGGGGGGAAATGTCAAACAGTGTTTTTTGGGTTTTTGGTAATGTTGAGATGAAGGGGGGTGAAATGTTGGTGGCAGCCCCTTGTCAAGGGCTTTCCAAGATGCTCAATTTGGGGTTTTTGGGGTTTAGGGCTCTGGGGTGGGGGCCCGGGCAAGAATGGGCCCCAGAGTTTAAACCCCCTGCTTTGTTATTTTAGCTGTGTGGGGGAGGGTCATTGTCTTGATGGAAGGGTAAACCCTTTGGGCCCCCGTTGAGGTCCAAAAGCGTTTTGGAAGAGGGGGTTTTATCCAGGGGTATCTCTGTACTTGGCCGGGATTCATGTTTTCCCTTTAATTTTTGGGAAGGGAGCCCTCCTGTTTTGAACCCCCCTAGCAAGTTTCTGCCCCCACCATGTGTCACTGTTGGGATTGTATTGGGCAGGTGATGAGCAGGGCCTGGTTTTCTCCACCGCTTACAATTAACACCAGAAAGTTCAATCTTTGTCTCATTAGAGCAGAGAATCTTATTCCTCATAGTCTGGATCCGTCATGTGTATTTTTGCAAACTGTCTGCGGCTTTCATATGTCTTGCACTGAGGGAAGGCTTCCGTCTGCGGCTTTCATATGTCTTGCACTGAGGAGAGGCTTCTGTCTGCGGCTTTCCTATGTCTTGCACTGAGGAGAGGCTTCCGTCTGCGGCTTTCATATGTCTTGCACTGAGAAGAGGTTTCCGTCTGCGGCTTTCCTATCTCTTGCACTGAGGAGAGGCTTCCGTCTGCGGCTTTCCTATCTCTTGCACTGAGGAGAGGCTTCCGTCTGCGGCTCTCCTCTCTCTTGCACTGAGGAGAGGCTTCCGTCTGCGGCTTTCCTATGTCGTGCACTGAGGAGAGGCTTCCCCGTCTGCGGCTTCCTATTTCTTGCACTGAGGAGAGGCTTCCGTCTGCGGCTTTCCTATGTCTTGCACCTGAGGAGAGGTTTCCGTCTGCGGCTTTCATATGTCTTGCACTGAGGAGAGGCTTCCGTCGGGCGACTCTGCCATAAAGCCCCGACTGCTGGAGCTGCAGTGATAGTTGACTTTGTGGAACTTTCTCCCATCTCCCTCCTGCATCTTTGGAACTCAGCCACAGAGATCATGGGGTTCTTCTTTACCTCTCTCACCAATGCTCTTCTCCCACAATTGCTTAGTTTATCTGGACAGCCAGGTCGAGGAAGAGTTGTGGTCATCCCAAACTTCTTCCATTTAAGGATTGCAGAGGCCACTGTGCTCTTAGGAACCTTGAGTGTTGCAGAAATTCTTTTGTAACCTTGGCTAGATCTCTGCCTTGTCACAATTCTGTCTCTGAGCTCCTTGGGCATTTTTTTGCCTGATGATTCTCATGTGTCTGAATGCACTGTGAGTTCATAAGACAGGTTTGTGTTTTCCTAATGAAGTCCAATATTTAATTCAAACAGCGGGACCCCAAATGAAGGATAAAACCATTTTAAATAGGATCAAAAGGAATGTGGACAGCATTGATTTAAATATAAGGGCACAGAAAAGGGTTTCGAATACTAAGATCAGTATTTTTTAAATTTTTTATGTTTAATAAATTTGCAAAAATTCTAATTTTGTTTTTTTCCCTTTTCCAAGGTGGGGGGGAAGAGCAAGGTGTACTTTAAAATGAGAAAAAAATAATTTTTTGGGATCTTCCCAAAGGGTCAAGAAACAAAGATGAAAAATTTTAAAAGTGTCTGAATCTTTCTGTACCCACGTATACCCCCGAGCTGCACTCACTTTTCTGCTTTGCACATGTTACATCATTTTTCCTGTACTGCCCCCAAGCTACACCTGTATTATACCCCAGAGCTCACTCACTATCGCTGCTGCAGTCCTGGTAATACATTACTTATCCTGTATTATACTTAGACGTACTCACTTTTCTGGGGTGCAGTCACTGTGTACATACTTTTCTTATCCTGTCTGACCCTGATTACATCCTGTAAATACTCCAAGCTGAAACCACTATTCGCTGGGAATAAATGTACATACATTACTTACCCTGTACTGCCCCCTTCATTAAAAAACAACACCACCTTTTTTTTTCTTTCCTAAAAATTTTTTTTTTTAAAAACATAAAAACAACACACTAATACCCCCCCTGGGGCCCCCCTGTGATTCCCTCAACATTTACAACGTTAATACTATTTACATATATACAAGTTCTATCCACTTTTTTTGTCTTTGTTTTTTCCAAATTCCAAATGTCCTTTATTCCGATCACACCCCTAATCCCTCAAGTCCCAAAAACCCCTCCCAACTAATACATCCCCCCCTTTTTTTTTATTATTTGTTTTATTATTATTTTTTTTTCTTCAAGTCCAAAAGTCCGTGTCCTTAATGTTCCCCATTACACCCCTGATCTCTAAAACCCCAACCCCCCCCCCCAAACCTAACTATGTACCGAAAATTTTTTTTTTCCAAACTATATACAACATAAAAATATTAAAATTATACAAATAAACATACTGAAAACCATAACCCACATACATTTTTCATAAAACTAAAAACAAATACAAAACCCCAAAACCCCCTGAGACCCTGGTTAGTGCCCCCAACCCTTTCTTACCTCTCACTTCAAAAAAAAAAAAAAGCTAAGTTCAGATCTCACCCACCCCCAGGAGATGGAGTCTCCGAGACCTGGGGGCCCCGGGAAAGAGAAGCCCCCCAAGGGTGGTCCCCGGGGCCCCCAGCCCCTCTCGAACCCCCAAAAAGAGCTCCTTCCCCGGTCACCTAAATTTTTTCCAATCCCCTCTTCCCGGGAGGGTTTTCTGCCTGTCACACTAACAGGGGCGTCCCACACGTGATACCTGCCACAAAGTAACTTGTAAAAAAGTGCCGGGCCCCGCCACCTTGCTCCCCTGAACGCCCCGTCCCCCCAGCCGCATAGGAGAGCCCGGGCCCAAAGGGGCCAGCCGACGTAAGCTCCCCCCCGGTGTATCCCCTCATATTATGGGGGCGTGAATAGGAAGTGCTCCATGGCTCAAGACCCACCACATAAAACGGGGACATCCCATCCTGGGGGCTCCTAAATTTCCATTGCCCTCACATATAGTTTTCCATGGAAGCAGCACCGGGCCAATCCCAAAAAAATTTAAGGGGACCCCTTACTGATTTAAAAGCCCAAAAGCCTCCCCTCAGATCCCGACCTGGGAAAACCCCTGATCAACGGCTCCAAAAATGCGTGAAAACCCTCTCACCAGGATTTCCGGGCAGAGCCTCACCTCCATCACGTCCAACCCTTTCGAGGGGATTTTTCAAGTAGTGTAGCGTAACCCGGGAGATACCCATGGGCGTGCGGAAGACTTCACTCAACCTCCCAACTCCCATTCCTGAAAGGGGGGACTGTAGCCATTCCCGCAGGGGGCACCCACGGAGGAGGGGGGTTTCCCTTTCCCAGAGGCTCGCTATTTTGGGTTTTAATAAAGTGTTGACCAGGAAAACCAGGGGTTTAACCATACCAACCCCCCCCCCCCCTTCCTCCCATTAGGTACAACCTTTTCCCCCCCAAGTAGCTGAAAAAACAGGCTGTAATCCAGGCCAGGGGGATCAGAAAAAGGGCACCATGGGCAGGTAGATGAATAAGGACGGTGGTTTTGATCAGGGTCCCCTTCTGAGCAGCTTTTTTCACCGCTCTCCCTTTTTTTTCTGGGGGAAATCCCTTGGCCAAATTCAAACTAAAACTGAATGTTTTCCTGGGGCAAGGGAGGCGTCCGGGAAGTTAATGCGGATCTCCCTCCCCAAACCAGAGGCTTTGCACTTTTTGCGATTGATATGGACCCCGGAGCCTCCGAATAGCCGCTACTTTGACATCACACACTCCGACTTCCCCCGAAAGGAAAAAATTGGGTAAACTCATCCCGTAAGCTCGCCCTTTCAGAGGGGGAAGACCCGCAGGCCCCCCCCACCCCACATGGGTCCACCCCCCAACCTCCTTAAAAGGGGGTCAATGGCGAACACGTAGAGAAAAGGCGAGGGAAACCCTGACCACCCCGAGCCCCCCTAAAAAGGGGCCCCAAATCCACCCTTCAAAGCAAAAGCCTCACCCCCCCTTGTACAAGTTTTTAACCCAATACGGGCCTATTTTTGAAGCAGGGCCCCAGAGATATCAGGGAAAAACCCCGATCAAAGGCCTGGCCGATCCAAAGACGTGTGTAGCCCCCATGACCCACCCCCCCGCCCACGGTTTCCCCCGACACCAGGCTGCACAACTGTGCTGCGGCCTGGAACAGAGCATGCGGGGCCCCTGACAGGAGCTGGGAGGCAAATCTAATTAAGGGTTTTAAAAGCACTTTTGCCAGAATTTTCCTTCCACATAAGCGGGCTTGGGGCGCCCAAATTCCAATTGGGGGGGATCTTTTCCCAACGACAGAATGTCGTGCTGACCTCCTCATTGTTTTTCAAAGTGCCCGAGGAGAACTCATTATTACCCCATTTAAAAGGGGAACAAGGTGTCCCTTTAAAGGTCGTAAAACTCTATGTTAGACCATCAGGCCCCGGGGTTCTGAGGGTAAGCCTTCAATTGCCACCTTCACTTCCTCTTCTCGATCGATTCTGCAAAAATCCATCGAGAGTTTACCCCTGGGCAGGGATGGCGTCAGCCGGAAAACCCCATCCTGTCCCCATCCGTTCCCCCCGCCCGGGTGTGAGTAAAGGGCCTGACGATCTCCCGGATCCTGATCTGAAAAAGTTTCAGAGACCCTGAAAATTTCCCCAGGCTTGTCAATCTACAACTCACTGATATCCTGCAGTTCTTTTAAGGGTCGGGCAATGGTACTTTTCCCAAATCCCCTCAAAAACCCAAAGGGTGTTTCCTATCATACTGACACCTTTTGAGCATGACTTTACTCCGGGGATCTCCCCCGCGCTACCCCCGGTCGAGACAAAATGCTCGAGTTTCCCCCTCAGGTCTGGTAAGGTGGGGCCTTGCCCAGCTCCTGAGGTTAGAGATCTGGCGGAAAAACCTCGCAAAAATTTTTTGAATTTTCCCACCACCGACTTACTTCGCATAACCTATTAAAGGACCTGAACCCTTTTAAAAAAGTCCCCGAGGTTTCTGATCTCCGCTTCTTCCCGGAGCTTCTTTGCCTTGCCCCCTGCGAGGGTTTCTGAAACATTTAGAGAAAACAAATCATACAGGGTCGGAGAATCCATCGACCACCCATGGTGACGAGCAGCCCTCCTTCAAAAAAACCCTTTTTCTGACCTTTACTGGTACCCCTACCGAAAGGGGAACCCCCTGTGGTCGGGGGGTGCCGAGTGGACATCCCCCAGATGACCTCACTGCATCCTACTCAAAGCGACGCCATATAAGTCGGCCCCTCTGGAACCTCCCGACCAGGGACCCTTGGTGTATTAAAGCCACTCCCAAAAACAACTTCCCACTTGTAAAAAGGAAAAGGGTTTGATCTTTATGAAGAGACATTTTCCCCTCCCCCGGCTTTGGGACCAAGATATTAATAAGTCTGAGTTTCCGTCCCTTCATGAGAACATCCAGGATCAAACCTCCCCATTTCGAGCTCGATCCCTCCTGTTTCTACCCCCCGGGAAAGGGGCCCCCCGCCCGCTTCAGCTCAGCTGCAAGAGACCATATGAAGGCCCCGCCGCCATTTTACTCTTAGCTTTTTGATTAATGACAGATCGTTTTAACCTGGCTCTTGCAAAAAAAAAATATCGCTTTAACCCGGCTGAAAAATCAAAGTCGCATACTAGCCGTATCTGACTTTAAAGCTGGCAACATTTAAAACTTGCCCGTGTCAAAGGGGGGAGTGTGCCATCATTGATGATGAGCTCTACAGCCTTTTTCTTTCCCCCTTTTCCTGCCCTCCTCTTCTCAAGGTTCTGGTTTTAGCCTTTGAGGGGTGACAAGAATCCACCCAGTACTCTCCCTAACCCCCCTTACTCCGGTCCCCCCCCCCGGAATTCCTTTTAATCCTCCCATGCCCTCCTTGTGACTTTTTCTCCCCTGCTGCCACTGGGGGGGGGTTTTTTTCCCCTCCTGGAAACCTCGTGACCCCCCCCAAAGTTTTTGGGGGCTTCCAGAAGAAGAGGGCTATTACCCCCCGAAGGCTCCCCGCAGCCCTGTACACCCTCATCTCAAACCCCCTGGGGAAAGGTCGACAAGGGCACTGTACTTAATAAGAATCGATCAAGGGGGGGGGGGGGGTTCCCCGTTTTCTTTAGCCACACTTTTGCTCAGGGTCAGGGGAATAGAATTGTCCCCTCTAAAGAAATTGAGTTACCCGCCCTCCCCTTTTTTTTTTTCCCCTTCCCCACCCCGTTTCTTTGTGGGGGACTCCTCACTTTCGCTTTTCCTGCCCCTGAAGGGGGGCAGGGGGGTCGGCTTTTCCCCCTCTTTCCCATCCTCCTGGCCCTCTCTTCTAGCTCGCTCACCCCCGGGGTTTAACTTGGTCCATTTGGGTGCACCTCAGGGTTCAAGGCTAGTTCCCCCACATGGATCGGGGTCCCCCTCTCTCTCCTTCGGGGGGCCTCCATACGTCTCTTTTGCGTGGTGCTTTCCTTCTTTACTGGCCCCCAGCTCCTTACCCTACTGGTGCCCCTCCCCCCTGTCCTTCCGATGTCCTCCGGGCCCTGCACCTCTCCCATTCGCTTGGGGTGACACCCTATTGCAAAGGAAAAAAGGGCAGCGGGTAAACGGGGTGCCCAAGCCACACAGAGAAGCGAACCCGCCACAGACAGCCAGGTGTCCTGTCTCCTCACACAGTGCACACACTTGCGCCCTACAGTGTGCGCTGAAGTGGTTTTGGGGGGCGCCGCTCGGGGCAAAGCTTCGGGTTTCCCCTGGGAAAGACCAGGATTCGTCAACCCAAGGGAAAGTGGGGTTTTAATGTGGGGACGGTGTTACCTGAACCACGTTTTACCAGAAGGTCCCCGGGGCCCCCACCAATGCCCTGCTCACCCCGTTTTTTTAAAAGGGGAATGGGGGGCCCCCTCCCTATCATGAGCCAGGTCATGATGTCCATACTAGAGAGGAAATCTTAAGGGCAGGACGGGCACTCTTTGATGTGATTCTGGGGGAATTGCCTGAAAAGCAAAACCCCGCCACCGGCGAACCTGCTTCACCTTTGGTGAGACCAAGGAGCTGAGGGCCTTGACTGCACGAACTCACATAAAAAATGGGGGGTCCCAAAGGGTGGATCAAGCAAAGATTCCACGCCCTGAACTCCATCCCCAAAGAGAACTTACTACCCTAGATTTTGAAAGGCATGCATCATCGCCTTCCCACTTGAGCAGACCACGTTTTCTCCTGGGTTTCTCCCTGCCCGGCTGTAGGTCTGGCTCCTTCCCCCCTGCCTTTTGATCTGGGAACGGCGCTGACCCCGCCCACTCCACGCAACCCTTGGCACCCGGGAAAAACCCTATCCCCTCTACCGCCACAAATGGCGTAACTTCGTATCCTGCCCCCTCCAGGGGTTGCCCGGGGTTCGGGGGGACAGGTGCGACCGGGGGGGGCAGGGGGGCCAGCTCCTCCCCAAAACCCTTTTCCCCCAAACCAACATCATTGGGTTTTTGGGGTTCTGTCTTTCTTTTCCACTGTTCCCCCTCCTTTTTTTCACTTTTTCCCCCACCCCTCACCCCCCCCCCCTTACTCCCTGCATCCCTCCTACATTAAATTCCTCCATTCCTGTTTCCTGGACCCTTAAAAACCCTTTCCTTTCATTTTTGTTTTTCCCCTCCCGGACCCCCCTAAAAACCAACATTACTCCTTCCACATTCCTGCCCTCCTTTCCCCTGCACTTTCATTCCTTTTTTTTTTCCTCCCCTCCACTTTCCACTCCATCATTCTCCCTCCCCTCCACATTCACCCCAACTTTCCCACCCTTCCCCCCACTCCATCATTCTCCCTCCCTTTCCACTCCATCATTCCCCTCCCCCCACATTCACCCCATCATTTTCCCCCCTCCCCCTCCAAAATTTTTGTTCCCCCTTTTTCATCACTCCATTTCATCCCCTCTTTTTTTCTCTTTTGGACCGGCCTTTCCACAGTCCTTTCTTCCTAAAGATTCCCCAGTTTTTTCTTTTTGGGGCGCCATCCCCGCCATAGGGAGGCCTTTTTTTTTTTCCCCCATTTTCCCTTTGCCTGCAGGGGGGTTTCCTGTTTACGGGAAATTTTCCCTTCCTGCGGCCGTTCCCCTTAAAAACCACACTTTTTGGGCCCCTTTTTGGCCCCTTATTTCCATCTTTCTCACCCGTGACTTTTTTCCCCGGGGTAAACTACACTGGATTGTTCCCCAACCCCTTATTTTAAACCCTTTATTCTCCCCCGGCTATTTTTTGACTAAATTCCCCCCTTCAGGGAACGGTCGGGAAAGGGTTTAAACGGGGCTGTTTGCAGCGGGCCCCCCCAATCCTGCCCCCCAGGGCCCCCTTGGGCTGGGGTTTGGGAAACCCCCCGGGAAAAGGGCCCCAAAGACCAGCTTTCACCTCCCCAATTTGACAACTTTTTTTTCCTTCCGCCCCTCCCTCTTTCTTCAAGAGGGTCGTCCCTGAAGGCGAAGGTGTGCAGGTTCACGGGGGCCCTCCACGGGATGATCGGCTGTTTGGGGGAAACCCCCCAGGTCCCGGGGGTCGCTAAACTCCCCCCGAATTTGGGTTTGACTCTGGCAGAGACACCTATGTGGGGGGGACCCCCGCTGCTGGGGGCCGGGGGACGACCCCTGGGAGAGGTAAAGAGGCCTGAGATTCCCCCCCCGGGCCCCTCCTCCTCCCCCCTTTCCTCCTCCTCCTCCTCCCCCCACTCTTTTTTGCTCCCTTAATCTCCTTGAACCGCTGCAATTTGGCCAGTTTCCTCCGGAAAATGGCCCCCTATTTGGGAAATTGATTTTTCTTCCTCTCCTCCAGGAATTTCAGGTTTTTTCCTCATCCTCCTCATCTCTTTTTTCATTTCCTGTTTTTTTTTTTATGGTTTGCATTTTTTGGAGAAACATTTTTTTTTTCCCCCCGTAGCGTCCCTGTACGGGACTATCTCCTTCCGGGCATAAACAAACTCAAGATTTAGGTTGCAACCGGGGGGACCAAAGTTTTTTGGGCAGACCCCCGGGAAAGGGGCCTCACACCCCACTCCTCCATTTCAGAGTCAGAGTCACGTCCGGGTTTTGGATTGGTTTTTAACAGCTTTTTTTTCCTGATTTGTTTGCTTTGGGTCCCTGCTTCCCTGGGTGCTGTTTTTTCTTTTTTCCTGAAACCCTGGCTACTTCTCAATGGGGGTAGCGGGGGGTTTTTGTAGGTTTCTGAGCACTATGGCCTTTTCCCCCTTAATTTCAGCCTTTTTGGCTGCTTGGGTTTGTTTGGAGAGAACAGGTTTTTTCATTACCGGCCCCCCCCCCCCCCCCCTCCACTCCTCTGCCCCTGAGTCATCCACCTTTCCCCCGCCTTTGGGCCCCTGATTCTCCTCTTCCACCCACTCCCTGCATGCCTGGGGGGGCTGGGGGCTTTGGGTCTTTCTCCCCGGTGGCTGCCCGGGGGCTTTTTCCCGTCCCCTTACCTTCAGTGCCTTTGGGAGGAAGCAAGTTTTCTTTACCCCCACAGATCCCTCACTCATCCAGGGGGGTGCAAGGGCTTTTCTGTATCTTCCAAATGCTTCCTCTCCTGCTCACTGTTTCCCCCCTCTGCTTCTGCTGCTGTTACCCAAAGCGCCACAGGGGTATTTGCGGTAC
Organism: Phyllomedusa bahiana; assembly: GCA_025379985.1. Classification (NCBI taxonomy): domain Eukaryota; kingdom Metazoa; phylum Chordata; class Amphibia; order Anura; family Hylidae; genus Phyllomedusa; species Phyllomedusa bahiana. The sequence continues at coordinate 19,156 of JAODAL010040101.1, forward strand.
ATCCCCACCCCCCACCAGCCTAACCGGGGGCCAGGGGCTTTTTTCTGTTTTCCCCCTTTACCCCGTAGTAAGCTCCACAACAAACAGGGAAACAAGCACGCTGAAATACCCCGGGAAAAAATTTGCTGAACACGGAAACGCTCACGGGAAACCCCCTGCCACCTGCGCCCTGCTGTAAGAACTGCACAACCAGAGCTGCACTCACAATTTCTGCTGGTGCAGGGCACTGTTTTTCAAACATTACTTTTTCCTGTTCTGGGTCCTGATTACAAACCTGTTAAATACTCCGGACGCACTCACTAAAATTCCCGCTGGTGCATCACTGTTTACCCTACATTACTTAACCTGGCAAGGGTATGAGGGTTTCACCCTTAAATTTTCCTCCAGAGGGTGGGGAAAAAACCCCCCTATTCGCGGTGCGGCACTGTGGAAAATACAAAAACCCTTTTCCCCCGGAAAAAATAACCTGAATTACATCCGCATTATACCCAGAGCTGCACTCCAATCAAAAAGCTTAAAATTTCTTGAAATTTTTTCCCTTTCTCGGGTTTAAAGTCCCGAAGGAGCTTACACTGTCGATTTTCATTTTGAAAAATGCTCCCTTTTTTCACCCAAGGAAAATTTCACACCAAAACTGAGAACTGAGTACCCCCGATTTACAGGACGTCACCATTTAAGGGAGTGTGTTTGGGGGAAAAACTGTTTCCCCCAAAAAGCCAAATAGCAGTATTAAAAATGCCGCTCGGATTAAAGATTTTAGGCGGGAACCCCCAGGTTTACAAATAATAAAAAAGTAAATTTAAAAAGGGGACCCAACTATTTTTACATAGACCATTTCTAAATCAAACATGTAACATGATGTTGAGAGGTGGACGATCCCTTGAAACAAAAGGGAGATAAATTTTTCATCCCCATGCAGTCAAAGAATAATATAATATTTGGGAAAAAATTTTTTTTTTTTTTTTCTTAATTAAATGCTCGTTTTCTCAGTCGAGCACAAATTGTTCTTATTTTATGACAATTATTTTTACTGAGTTTCATCGGTTTGTCAGGTTGTTTTAGGTAATTAGTCTGTATCCTTTTCTCATTAGCAGAATGTTTTGCAATTATTTCTTTTTCAATCATTTTTTGTTTTTTTTCCTTGTTAAAAAGAGACTTGAATTTAAATTTTTATTTTTTTACAAATTTTTGTTACAGCGAAGAAAAGAAGAAGACGGCTGTTTGATCAATAGGCAAAGGAAGAAAGGATTTGAATTTGAATGGGGTAGATTTTGTAATCTATTGTTTGAGACAGGACTACTGGAAAAAAAGATGAAAATAATAAAGACATTGAAGAGGGAAGGAGGAAAAAGATTAGAAAATAACAGAAGAAAGAGGAATTGGAGGAGAGATACTTTTCTCATTGGAAAATTTTAAACCCTTTTAAACCCTTCCCTTTAAAGGTGATCATCCAAAATTTAAAAGGGGGTTTTCCCAAAAAGGAAATGTTACGGGGACCCCCCAAAAATGGGTATTTAATCCCTTTCTAAATAAAATTTTGATTACAAAAATTTGAAGCCTTTTTGTGACTACAGCATTGCTCAGTCCCCCTTGGTTTCCTAAAATTTTTACATTAAAAAACCCAGTTTTGTGCACTTCTTTCTGAGGGACAGGAAACAAAAAGGGAGGTTTTGCAAAGGGGCGGGGGGAGGAAGTGTAGTGTAGGGAGTCGGTCTCTTTTTTTCGAGAATCCACGGGGTTTTAATGTTTTTTAAAATTTGAGAAAAATTTAAAGATCTCCCTTCTTTCCTCGCTTTTTTCCCCCCCCCCCTCCCCCCCCTCACCCTTTCACTTTTCATGGCTCAGTTTGCTTTTTTTATTTTCTCTAATGAGCAGAAAAAGAGGAAAGGAACTCATTTCATAGCAAAACCCCTTTTAAAGGGGGGGGTCCCACAAACATTAAATTCATCTCCCCTTTAGTCTTTTTTTTCCCTTGGGTTTCCCATTTTTGAACCAAGGGCGGTTTACGGCTTCCACTAAGGCAGTAGAAGCCAGGTCTGAATCTATAGCAACCATTTCGGGCACCCTATCGGGAAGAGATAAACCCCAGGCCCTTAGCATAGGGGACCACGCGGGCAGCCTATCAGGAGAGAACACAGGTCTGTAACTATGGGAAACCCCTTGCTGGCAGCCTATCGGGAATATCACAGGTTTTTAAACAATAGCAACCACACAGGAAACCAATAAAAAAAGAAAATTGAACGGGTTTTCTGTAGTTTAAAAGCGCCCTGGGACTGATGCAGCCCATACAAGAGGGATTTTTCCCAAAAATGGGTTAGGACACTTTTAAATGGACACATTTTGGCAAAGTGACTTGTTTTTGTAAGATTTTTAAAACATAAAAATAAACAATCCCTGTAGTAAAGACCCCCCTTTAAACTTTTTTTCCCATCAAAAAAACTTTTTAAAATTTGTACAAAGCCCTTAACGAATCCCCCAAAATAAATGCGTCTTTTAATAGACCTTGAAGTTGGGGGTAATTTAAGTCTTAGCAGCCATAGTGACTGCTGCCGGGCCCAGAGGTTAAGAGGGCCCCACTCAGGTACAAGAACAATGTTCTATTTTGTATGGAGCAAATAGTTGGTGACTTTCTGATCTCCAGCTCTTCTATGTGGGTTCCCTGATATATGGCGGGATTTTTTTAAGCTTTTAAAAAAGGGTGCCAGCGCGGGTTTGCTATGCAACGACCGCTTGGGTCCCCCCTGATAGGTTTTGGCTATTTTGCTAAAAGCTACAGCCCCTGTTCAATCTCTCCTGATAGGTTTGCCAGTCTGGTTGCAAAGGGCAACAGACCGATTCGGCCCCTCTCCTGATAGGCTGCCTAGTTGCTAAGCTACAAAAACCCTTTCAGTCCCCCCCTGATAGATTGCCATGCGGGTTTTGCAATAGCTACAGACCTTTTTGGATCTACCCTTTATAGGCTAAACATGACGGGTTTGCAATACTACAGCCCTTTGGCCCCCTACTCCCACCCTAGGGGACGCCAGTAAAAAACCCCCCTGAATTCAAAATGAAACCAAGAAAACGGGACAAAAGGGGAGATGTTTCATGAAGCAAGAAAACCCCTTTTTTAAGGGGGGTCAAAAGCTGTGCGAGGGGAAGAGGGCGGAGGAGGAATCATGATAGAGTCTCTCTGCCTCTATGTGTAGACAATTATACATTACTCACATAAACGATCAGCTTTCTGTGCAGTCCCATTTAAATAACTCCAAAAGGAAGCCCGGCTACTCCTTGTAGAACAGGAACTTGTATAGGAACGCCAGCTTCAACTTGTGGAAGTATAGAACTATTGTCTTTATTTCTCCAGTTTTAGAAACATGTTTCCCTAGGACCAAAATCCCAACCCTTAAAACCCCCACATAAGAAAAAAATAATTTTCCCCTGACGCATTTCGGAACCCCCATTGAAAACTTAAACATAAACTTTGAACTTTAAAACCCTAAAAACAAGAAATTTTTTGAAACCGTCACATAGGTTGGGGCCCCCCTTGCTGAGGGCGGGACAAGCCCTGTCAAAACATGGATTCCCCGCACTGTGCCCCCTTTTTTCTGTAAGATGGGTGGGGGTTTTTTGAGTTTTTTTTTACCAAAATTTGGGAGTCTGCAAAACCCGAAAAGAGTCCAGCTTATTCTAAGCAGGTGTTTCCCCCCCCCCCCCCACCGACATTATTCACAAAGTTTTTTCTTTCCTATTCAAAAATAAAAGATTTTTTCATTTTAAGGGGGGCCGGGGGTAGCCTCAGGGGGGGGGGTTTTGAAAAAACTGCCCCTTTGGGAAAGACCTTTTGCTGAAAACTGCAGATTTGGCAAATTTAAAAGCTCTAAAACTCCCGGCATCTTACAGAAAAAGGGGCCCCAGCGCGGGAACAGCAGGTTTTTGAACCCCTGGCTTGTTCTGTCCCAGCCAGGGGGGGAAAACCCCAAGTGACAGGGTTCCCTTTTTGGAAACCTCTAAAAAAACATTAAAAGCAACTACAATACATGAAAAAAAAAATTTTTAACCTTTGTTTCCCCATTTTTGATCAAAACTGTTTAAGCCACCCCCCCCCCAACAAAGGGGGCTCAAAGCAGGTTTGGGCCTACTCAAAAATTTTTCCTCTCATTTTAATTTCCCAAATTTAGACTTCCCCAAATTTTTTAAACAACCCTCCATAATCCAAAGGGGAAAAAGGCACCAGCTTTAAAAGCAACTTTCACTGATCTAGCAACCTGTGGAAAGGTTGAATCCCCCTTGATAGTCGGGGGTGGGCTTTTAAAAAGTTTTTGGGTCAAAACAATTTAACTAAGAACTCAAAGTTTTTTCATGTATTTTATATGCAAAAAACCCCTTTTTGGGGGTTTCCAAATTTTTGTTTATAGCCCCTTTTTGCTGATGGTGTGCCCCTTTATATTGGAATGTGTATGGGATATATACACAACCAAAAGCCAGTGGCACCCCCCCGTTTTCATTTGGGGTTTTTCAGAAATTTTTTTTTTTGTGCACAACTATACGTTGCCCTTGGCATATTTGCTTTTTTAAATCAATAGGGAGGGGGTGGATGCCTTTATTTTGGGTTTTTTGCACCCCGCCCACCTCCCAGGGGTTTCTAGATTTAGTGCATATTCTTATAAAGCGGGGTTTTTTTTTCTCCTATCAGGTCTGAGGGCCCCCAAAAGAGAAGTCTGAATTTGGACTCAAATGAGAGTAAAAATAGAGTAGCACCACCCGCCTTTAAACCCGTTTTATAGTCGGGGGGGCTTAAACAGTTTTGATCCCAAAAAAAGTTAACTAAGAAATTTTCAAAGGGCTCTTTATCACACCTGGGAAGGAACACATGACCGAAATCCTCCAATGAGTACCACGGCAACACTCATTAGAGGACTTCGGTCATGTGTTCCTTCCCAGGTGTGTTAAATACTTGTTTTTATGTGTTTAGTTCTAAGCTACATATAAGGGTCAATGGCGGTCCGAAACGCGTCAGTGAGGATTATTTTAATTCCTATGTGAAGTGTCAAGATGGGATGTAGGTCCTATTTAATATATTTTTAATATTGGAGAAATAAAGAAAACTGTTTTAGACAATGATATAGTTATAGCAATATAATTATGTCATTTAATTATAGAGAAAAAAAATCACATTTACAGGAATAAGAAAAACACCCAAAAATGTGATCTAGAAACATCTCTGTGTGATCATGTTCTCTGTGTATAACTCTTCCACAGTATAGTGAGGTTCCCCGATTAATACCAGATACACAGTCCCAAAATCTGATGTAAAGGCGCCTTGTCGTTCAGAAACCTCATAAGTCTCCAAAAATCAGACTGGTATAGAACTGTAAGGCCATGTCTACACAGCACGGTAATACTCAGTATTTAGAATCAGACAAGAATCCGACAGTAACCTGTGCTGCATAGACAGCAATGAAAAACCCCGGCTGTAGTCTACACAGCATGGATTTTTTTTACAATCGGTTTAAAAATCTGGCAGATTTTAAAATATGTTGGATATTTCGTCCTGATTTGCGGCAAATACGAAAACCGACCGTGGTGTTAGCACAAATCTGCACCACAAACCTTGCTCCAGCCGTGGCCCAGCAATGTTAAGATGCCATCGGATTTTAGATGCCACTTTAACATTTACTGAGGTGGGGGGCGCCTCAGCAGTGTCTCTCTCAGTATCTGACAGAGCGTAAGGCTGTGAGAGGGGGACAGGGAGGAGGAGAGATCATGTTAGGGGATGTTCACACGGTTTTTGAAGTGCAAATTTACATTTTCCAGATCAGCTTAAAAAAACCCGCCTGATTAGAGGCTTATTTTTAAGCGTTTTTTGGAAAAATCCTACCCCCTTTGTTTCCTATGGAGCTCTTATAAGCGAAAAAAGCCTCCAGAATTGGCGTCACTTATTTTTACATTTTGCATACAAAAAAAAGGCTCGCAATTACGCTTCTGAAATCCACTTTGTGTGAACAACAAGGCGTATTTTACATTATATTCAATGAGGAATGATTTGAAACGTGCTATTTTGGGCCTTTTAAAACCAGGCGTAAAATCAAAAAGTGGCCAAAAGACACTATATGCCCCTACCCTTAGGGTTTGCGCTCACGGCACAGGTTTTCCATCGGTTTTACAGACAGTTTTTGGATTTCAAAGCCGGCTGTAAACCGGCTATAAAACCTTTTACTTTGAATTAATAAAAACCATGCAGCACCACACGCAGTATTTTCCCCGCCGGCGGTCCGGAAAACTTAGAACATGTTCATTCTTCCACCCTGTTTTAAGATGGAACATGAACATGTGAATGTGAAGGAGCAGGGCTTGAATCCGCAAACCGTGGACAAAAGCCGCCCCCCTGCGTGCCAAAAACAGTCCAAAGATTTCCCACGTAATCGTACCCTTACAGAAATAAGAAAAGGCCCTAACTAAAGCTGTTTGTGGAGAAAAGCCCTCACCCTTTCCCATTAAAAATTTCATTTCCCACCCAAAAACTGGGCGGAAGAATGAACATTTCTATGTTTTGGGATTTTCCTGGGCCATGAAAAGTTGTCACCCCGGTTTGCAGAGTTTTCAAAACCCTTTGGGTTAACTTGATGGCACTTTTTTCAACTGTATAACTATGAACAAAAAAAGAAAACCTCTGAAACCCGGCTAAAAAAACCGTCTGTGGGGACAAGCCCTTAGGCTCGGTCTACACAGCATAGGACAAGAACCTAAACCTAAAACCTGAGTATTTTCTCAGTTTTTTGTCCAAAGCAGTTGGGTCTCCGACAACTTTTTTGGGAGTTTTTTGTGTTTTTGTTTAGGTTTGTAGTCTGGTTTTTCTGGACATTTTTTGGACATTTTGGGGGCAGTTTGTAATGTATAGAAAAAACACATACAAAAAATACATTACTTACTCAAAAAAACTACCATTTTTTGGCCCTTATTCACACTCAATGGCTAAACAGACTAAACCCCAGTAGCAGGCAGCTCTGGCCTACATGCAGCGGGGAAAAAATTAACGTGAGAATTGCTGAGCACATCACATACTCCACTGCTGTGGGTTTCTGCTCTGGTTAAAGGTATTAAGCTAATGTCAGTTTTTTTTTTTCTCTAATTGTTCCCCTAAGTGGGGTGTGTAAAAGCTGCCCACAATTGCTGCACCTTTTTTTTTTTCCCCGGAACATATAGGCAGAGCTGCCTGCTACTGGGTTCAGTTAGTCCCCCCATTTGGGTGTGAATAGGCCCCAAAAAAATTTTAGTGTTTTTTCAGTTTTTTAATATATGCAAAAATTCATAACCCTTTTATAAAAAAACCTGGGGGTTTTTCTGCAGAACTATCCAAAACCACCCAAAAAAGTCCAAAAACCCTCCTGGCGGTTTCATTAACTCCAATAGTAAGTTTTCCTTTGGACGTCATTGGTTTTTACAACATGTTCCTAAAACCGCTGGTGCGCAAAAACGAGCAGAAAAAGCGACCTGTGTAGACTCTGGATAATGGAGGGGGTTGACCCCAAAGAGAGGCCTGAATTTTTTCTCTATGAGAGGTAAAGATACGTAGGGCCACCCGACCGGGATCCGTTTTAAGTTTTTGTGGGCCTTAAGCATTTTTTTGATCAAAACATGTGAAAAAGAAACCAAATTTTTTCTGTTGATAATAGATAAATGCTTTTTAGGGATTTCCATGTATTTTTTTTCCCTTTTAGCAGTTGGGGGCCACGGTAATGGTGTGGGGGGTGTTATATATATGCCCCAGCCCGCCGGGGCACCCAGGTTCACGGGGGTTTGGGTTTTTTTGAAAGTTTTGTCGTGCAGAACTATCGTTGTATTTGGCTAATTGCTTTTAAACTATATAAGGAGGGAAATGATGCTCCATTTTTTGGTCTCCCCCACCCCACCCCCTTTTTACAGGCTGTTTATATAGTGACTTCAGGGTTGGTGTTTTTTTTATTTCTTTCTCTCGGGGAAAAGGAGGTCGGTTGACCCAATAGAGGCCGAATTTGGGTCTAGAAGGTAAAGATAGCGAGGGGCCCCCCGACCCGAGATCACGTTGTAATTCGTGGGGGTTAAGCATTTTTTGATCAAAAACATGTAACTAAGAACCAAAGTTTTTTTGTGTGGGCAGCTCATTCTTTCTTTGAAGTTATAGGACGTTTTTTCCGTCGGATTTTCAGCGGCTTCAAAATACTAAAACCTCCGAAAATCCGACGGGAAACCTCTGCTGTGTAGACAAAGGCTGTGGGTCCCCAAAAATCTGCCTGGTGTAGAACTGTCAATAATAATCAGCAGGGAGGTGGGGAGAGCCTCAGCAGTGACTCTCTCATGCTGTGAGAGGGGAAGAGGGAGGAGGGATCAGCCTGTCTCAGCCAGTGTATGAGGGAAGAAGGGGAGGAGCTGGGAGGCCGCACCTCTATTCAAGGATGGTCACAGTTATAGAGATGAAATTAACATTTACAGAAATAAGAGAGAGATCCCCAAAAATGAGGGCCAAAAATTCCTGGGTTTATATGGCAGGAGAGATTTTTTGGTATTTTTATGGGGTTTACATCTGACCTTTGGGCCCAAACGGAGATGGGGGCAAAGTACTGTATGGGGCGGTATTGCACTCATCTGATTGATCCGCACTGTCCACATCCAGTGGAGCCTCATATACTGCTCAAGTGAGCAGATCAAACCCCCCACCCCACGAGTTTGGTGTTCGGTTGATTTTTTTGGCATCGGGCATCTAGCTTTTTTTGCTCCAGCACCACTTGTTCAATACAGTAAAAAACTTTAGTGTAAGACTGAAACCCAAACTCGAGAGAGAGGCGGGTATTGGAGGAAGCACCAGGGCAGGAGAGAACATTGTTTACCAGGCTTCAAGGGGGACACCATGGCAATTATAAGGACACTATGATTAGCTCTATTATGGGGGTGCTGTGGTAATTATTAAGACATTATGACTAGCTCTATTATGGGGGCACTGTGGTAATTATAAGGACACTGTTATTAGCAGTATTATGGGGGCACTGTGGTAATTATAAGGACACTGTGATTAGCTCTATTATGGGGGCACTGTGGTAATTATAAGGACGCTATGATTAGCTCTATTATGGGGGCACTGTGGCAATTATAAGGACACTATGATTAGCTCTATTATGGGGGAAGAGTGGCAATTATAAGGACACTATGATTAGCTCTATTATGGGGGCACTGTGGGCAATTATAAGGACACTGTGATTAGCTCTATTATGGGGCGTGCTGTAGGCAATTATATAGGACACTGTGATTATCCCTATTATGGGGCACTGTGGCAATTATAAGGACCTTGTGATCAGTTCTATTATGGGGGCGCTGTGGCAATTATAAGGACACTGTGATTAGCCCTATTATGGGGGCACTGTGGCAATTATAAGGACACTGTGATTACCCCTATTATGGGGGCATTGTGACAATTAGAAGGACACTGTGATTATCCCTATTACGGGGCGCTGTGGCAATTATAAGGACCTTGTGATTAGCTCTATTATGGAGGCACTGTGGCAATTATAAGGACTCTATGATTATCTCTATTATGGGGGCACTGTGGCAACTATAAGGACGCTATGATTAGCTCTATTATGGGGGCACTGTGGCAATTATAAGGACACTATGATTAGCTCTATTATGGGGGCACTGTGGCAATTATAAGGACACTGTGATTAGCTCTATTATGGGGGTGCTGTGGCAATTATAAGGACACTGTGATTATCCCTATTATGGGGCACTGTGGCAATTATAAGGACACTGTGATTAGCTCTATTATGGGGGCGCAGTGGCAATTATAAGGACACTGTGATTATCCCTATTATGGGGGCACTGTGGCAATTATAAGGACACTGTGATTACCCCTATTATGGGGGCATTGTGACAATTAGAAGGACACTGTGATTATCCCTATTACGGGGCGCTGTGGCAATTATAAGGACTTTGTGATTAGTTCTATTATGGGGCACTGTGGCAATTATAAGGACACTGTGATTATCCCTATTATGGGGCACTGTGGCAATTATAAGGACACTGTGATTAGCTCTATTATGGGGGCGCAGTGGCAATTATAAGGACACTGTGATTAGCTCTATTATGGGGGTGCTGTGGCAATTATAAGGACATTGTGATTAGCTCTATTATGGGGGTGCTGTGGCAATTATAAGGACACTGTGATTATCCCTATTATGGGGCACAGTGGCAATTATAAGGACACTGTGTTTAGCTCTATTATGGGGCACTGTGGCAATTATAAGGACACTGTGATTAGCTCTATTATGGGGGCGCTGTGGCAATTATAAGGACACTGTGATTATCCCTATTATGGGGGCATTGTGACAATTAGAAGGACACTGTGATTATCCCTATTATGGGGCACTGTGGCAATTATAAGGACCTTGTGATTAGTTCTATTATGGGGGCACTGTGGCAATTATAAGGATCTTGTGATTAGTTCTATTATGGGGGCACTGTGGCAATTATAAGGACACTATGGTTATTCCTATTATGGGGGCGCTGTGGCAATTACAAGGACACTGTGATTATCCCTATTATGGGGGAGATGTAGCAATTATAAGGACACTATGGTTATTCCTATTATGGGGGCGCTGTGGCAATTACAAGGACACTGTGATTATCCCTATTATGGGGCACTGTGGCAATTATATGGACACTATGATTAGATCTATTATGGGGGCACTGGGGCAATTATAAGGACACTATGATTAGCTCTATTATGGGGGCGCTGTGGCAATTATAAGGACCTTGTGATTAGTTCTATTATGGGGGCACTGTGGCAATTATAAGGACCTTGTGATTAGTTCTATTATGGGGGCACTGTGGCAATTATAAGGACCTTGTGATTAGTTCTATTATGGGGGCACTGTGTCAATTATAAGGACACTATGGTAATTCCTATTATGGGGCGCTGTGGCAATTATAAGGACACTATGTTTATTCCTATTATGGGGGCTCTGTGGCAATTATAAGGACCTTGTGATTAGTTCTATTATGGGGCGCTGTGGCAATTATAAGGATCTTGTGATAAGTTCTATTATAGGGGCACTGTGGCAATTATAAGGACACTATGGTTATTCCTATTATGGGGGTGCTGTAGCAATTATAAGGACACTGTGATTAGCTCTATTATGGAAGCACTGTGGTAATTATAAGGACTTTGTGATTAGCTCTATTATGGGGGCACTGTGGTAATTATAAGGACACTATGGTTATTCCTATTATGGGAGCACTGTAGCAATTACAAGGACACTGTGATTAGCTCCAGTATGGGGGCACTGTGGTAATTATATGGACACTGTGATTAGCTCTATTATGGGGCACTGTGGTAATTATAAGGACATTTTGATTAGCTCTATTATGGGGGCACTGTAGCAATTACAAGGACACTGTGATTAGCTCCAGTATGGGGGCAGTATGATTAACACTTTTGGAGATACTGCCTGTCAGACATGGGGACTCTGTCTCTATTATGGGGTCCTCTGACTATCTCTGTTATGGGGACCCTGTGAATATCTCTGTTATGGGGCACTGTGGCTATCATTGTTATGGGGCCCTGTGGCTATCCATGTTATTGTGGTCCCAAGGCTATCTCTGTTATGGGGGCCCTGTGTCTCTCTCTGTTATGGGGGCCCTGTGGCTATCTCTGTTATGGGGGCCTTGCGGCTATCTCTGTTATGGGGGCCTATTGGCTATCACTGTTATGGGGGCCCTGTGGCTATCTTTGTTATGAGGGCCCTGCAGCTATCTCTGTTATCGAGTTCTGTGGCTATCTCTGTTATGGGGGCCTTGCGGCTAGATCTGTTATGGGGGCCCTGGGGCTATCTCTGTTATGGGGGCCTTGCGGCTATCTCTGTTATGGGGGCCATGTGGCTATCTCTGTTATGGGGGCCTTGCGGCTATCTCTGTTATGAGGGCCATGTGGCTATCTCCGGTATGGGGGTCTTGCGGCTATCTCTGTTATGGGGGCCTTGCGGCTATCTCTGTTATGGGGGCCTATTGGCTATCACTGTTATGGGGGCCTTGCGGCTATCTCTGTTATGCGGGCCATGTGGCTATCTCTGATATGGGGGCCGAGAGGCTATCTCTGTTATGCGAGCCTTGTGGCTATCTCTGTTATGGGTTCCCTGTGGCTATCTTTAATATGGGGGCCAGTGGCTATCTCTGTTATGCGGGCCTTGTGGCAATCTCTAATATGGGGGCCCAGTGGCTATCTCTATTATGCGGGCCTTGTGGCTATCTCTAATATGGGGGCCCAGTGGCTATCTCTGTTATGCGGGCCTTGTGGCTCTCTCTGTCATGGGGGCCCTATTACTATCTCTAATATGGGGGCCCTGTGGCTATCATTGTTATGGGGGCCCTGTGGCAATCTCTATAATATGGGTTCCCTCTGGCTATGTCTGTTTTCGGGTCCCAGTGGCTATCATTGTTATTATGGGGGCCCTGCGGCTCTCTCTGTTATGGGGGCCCTGTGGCTATCATTGTTATGGGGGCCCTGCGGCTCTCTCTGTTATGGGGGCCCTGTAGCTATCATTGTTATGGGGGCCCAGTGGCTATCATTGTTATGGGGGCCCAGTGGCTATCATTGTTATGGGGGCCCAGTGGCTATCATTGTTATGGGGGCCCAGTGGCTATCACTGCTCTGAGTGATCTGTCTCTCATTAGGTTTGCTGTCATGTTACCGAGTGCTGTGTTTTGCCTATAGAGCTGTTATGAGTTTTGGGGGTTCACTATTTTAGGATAAGATATATGTTGATGCTATTATTGTTATTAATAGTTGGACTGATAAAGTAATCAGAGGGGTAATAATGCCGCACAGAGCCGATCGCACCTCATAGTTTCATAGTTTGTAAGGCCGAAAAAAAGACGTCCATCCAGTCCAGCCTGTTGTGCTAAGGCAGGGGTGTCAAACTGCGGCCCTCCAGCTGTTGGGAAACTACAACTCCCATCATGCCCACTGTTATAGATTATGTAAATGCATGATGGGAGTTGTAGTTTCCCAACAGCTGGAGGAAGCCAATTGTCCTCATTTTAGAGAAAAATTCCTTCCCGACTCCAATCTGGCAATCGGAAAAATCCCTGGATCAATGACCCCTCTCCAGACTTCTGGTCACTATCATGTTATATTATTACATCTAGAAATGTATCCAGACCCTTCTCCAGAATCCCGGTCACTATAACTTGTCATATTATTACATCTAGAAATGTATCCAGACCCTTCTCCAGAATCCCGATCACTTTAACTTGTTATATTATTACATCTAGAAATGTATCCAGACCCTTCTCCAGAATCCCGGTCACTATAACTTGTTATATTATTACATCTAGAAATGTATCCAGACCCTTCTCCAGAATCCCGGTCACTATAACTTGTTATATATTACATCTAGAAATGTATCCAGACCCTTCTCCAGAATCCCGGTCACTATAACTTGTTATATTATTACATCTAGAAATGTATCCAGACCCTTCTCCAGAATCCTGGTCACTATAACTTGTTCTATTATTACATCTAGAAATGTATCCAGACCCTTCTCCAGAATCCCGGTAACTTGTTATATTATTACATCTAGAAATGTATCCAGACCCTTCTCCAGAATCCCGGTCACTATAACTTGTTATATTATTACATCTAGAAATGTATCCAGACCCTTCTCCAGAATCCTGGTCACTATAACTTGTTATATTATTACGCTCCAGAAATGCATCCAAACCCTTCTCCAGAATTTTGAACTCTGTTATTGAATTCACCATGACAAGTTCCTCATATCAGAAGGATTCCAAAAACAGCGAGAAATGGGATAATTAGCCGTTACTCTAAGGCTATGTTCACACGGCTTAATCCAGGACGTAATTCGTTCCGTAATTACGTGCCGGAGTGCGCCTATTACGGGCTGAAAACGTCCTGGTCATTACGGTAATCCACAGTTCTCATAGAGAACTATGGATTACGTCTCCTCTCCCTGCTCGGCGAATACGCCGCGGGGTGGGAGATAATTGACATGTGAATTACCAGCGGCGTATACGCGCCGCTAGTAATGATTGTCTATGGGCCGGTGAAGTGCCGCCCCCCCCGCTCACTCCCCCGCCCCCGGCCACGCGGCGTAACTGCGGGGCGTAATTACGTCCCGCAGTTAAGCCGTGTGAACATAGCCTAATGAAGCTTTGGGTCGTTTATCTGCCTATTCTCTGCGGCTCTGCCCTGTAATACATTGCTGCTGCCTGATTCACTGTATGACAGATCTGTGGCAGTGACAGACCAGGGCTCCTGGAGCTCAGACAACAAGCCGCAGCTTCTCAAGGTGTCACCGGATCTCATGGCCACAGAACTGCAGGAATATAAAACCGTAACTATAACATCTACATAAGGCCGAGGTCACACTGTGCTGCTATTACTGAGGTCTGTACACAACATACACTGTATGGCTTCTGCAGAAATCTATGGCGCCACTGCTGGCTTATTTGACAAGCTCATCGGATGCTGTATTATGGCCGTATACCCCCCATAAGCATTGCTTGTATAATACAACGGCTGCACATAGAGGCATTATATGGCGGCACACAGAGGCATTATATGGCTGCACATAGAGGCATTATATGGCGGCACACAGAGGCATTATATGGCGGCACACAGAGGCATTATATGGCTGCACATAGAGGCATTATATGGCGGCACACAGAGGCATTATATGGCGGCACACAGAGGCATTATATGGCTGCACATAGAGGCATTATATGGCGGCACACAGAAGCATTATATAGCAGCATATAGAGGCATTATATGGCAGCACAGCAAGGCATTATATGGAGGCATACAGAAGCATTATATAGCAGCAAATAGAGGCATTATATAGCAGCATAAATAGGCATTATATGGCAGCACACAGAGGCATTATACAGCAGCACACAGTCATTATATGGCGGCACATAGAGACATTATAAAGCTGCATACAGCGGCATTATATGGTGGAATATAGAGAAACATAGAGGCATTATATAGCAGCATACAGAAGCATTATATGGCAGCACACAGAGGCATTATATGGCTGCCCAAAGAGGCATTATATGGTGGAATATAGAGGCATTATATAGCAGCACACAGAGGCATGATATGGCAGCATAAAGAGTGCCCACTGTTCCATTGTGCTGAACCATAGGAACTCCTTTTGCTTCCATATGGGCTCCATGTACACAATTCTAAGCCAAAAACTCTGTGAATATAGAAATATTTTTATCTAATTTTATGTTGGCGACTGCTATAATTACGTACATTGCCTGATGGTGACAGATGTATCCCGGTGACAGATACGTCCTCGGTGCACATTGTCAGGACTCAGTTTACAGCTTCAGCTTTGATGCTTTGCGCTGTCTCCCAAGATTTGCAGCAGATTATCTGGATTTTTAAAACCCAATGGATACATATAAAGTAAGAGGAAAATCCATTCATAGTAGGCGGAAGTCTCTCATTGGAATCTCATTATACCTCGGCCGTTCTACTGTTTGAGCACATGCACCAAGCTGTGATCACAGATCAATAAAC
Organism: Phyllomedusa bahiana; assembly: GCA_025379985.1. NCBI lineage: Eukaryota > Metazoa > Chordata > Amphibia > Anura > Hylidae > Phyllomedusa > Phyllomedusa bahiana. Next base: position 34,712 of record JAODAL010040101.1, read on the forward strand.
ACGGCGCCGCCGACTGGGAGGCCCAATCTTTACTTTTCATCATCCAGATCTTGCGCCATCACACCTGGTTTTTCTGGGATTATCCAATGTAGCGAGGTGATATTAATAAACCCTGTCAAGAAATGTTCTTCTCCAGGCGGGAGTTTCTCAACGGAAATTTCATGTCTATAAATATATATATAAATATATATATATTTTTTTTTAATGTCATCTGAAAGGGAATATAGCATTATTTTTTTGCTTATTAAAAAATATATAAACTTTGTTGTTTTATTCCGGGGCAGTGACCTGTGAACCGCAGACTCCTGCACACTGAAAAACTAAGAAAACGAAATATTGTCATCTAGGGAAGAGTGTAGTGGGCATGCTCTGTCTCTCATGCAGTCATAACTGTGCAGGAAAACAGAGTGAAACGAAGGAACTGCATTGTCCCCTTTATCTTCCATCAGTTGTATGATCCAGTACTCTTTACCTCTTATGGGAGAATGTAGTGTATTCACTTGAAAGGGTAAATAAGGTAACCTAGACAGTACCAACCTTGAATAGTCTAAGGGCTTATATAAAGCACTAGAATAGACTATAAAACTTAACTTTTAATAATATTAAACATAAAAATAAAAAATAAACATACTATACCCAAATGTGTAAAGGACCACTAACCCTATATATTCCTACAACTATACTATCTGACAATACGCATGTGGGGACATCGTCCCGATAAGGATGGCCCCACTTAAAGTCTGACTAATAGAACCTAATATACTCTACATGAAGTAGGGAAAATGTATGGATACTATAAATAGCCTAAAGATAACAATCTATAACTTGTATAAGAATGTAGAATGTAGTGGGCATGAATGCAGAATGTAGTGGGCATGCTTTTTCAATCATTACTGTGCAGAAAGAGGGAGCTGCTTTACCTACTGTAAGTTGTATGATCCAGTGTTATTTGCTTCATATCTCAGAAGATAGTGGGCACACTTTGTATCTTGTGCAGTCATGACTGTGCAGAGGGAGGGAGGTGCATTGTCCCCTTCACCTTCCATCAGTGGTATGATCCAGTGTTATGGGAGAAGGTAGTGGGCATGCTCTGTGTCTTGTTCAGTTATTACTTTGCAGAAAGAGGAAGCTGCATTGTCCCCTTCACCTACTGCAGGGCCGTTGCTAGGGCCCTAAAACATCTGGGGCCCGGACCCTTTGTGTTAAGTTTTGCTCAGTAGGGCGGCGCTCACACAGCACTTCATGTATTTTTACAGAGAAAAAACTTATGCTCCTGTCACTAATTTTACGTGTATTCCTGGTAGATTCTGTCCATCATCTCAGCAGTCATTATGTAATGAAAATCAGCGCTTTTCAAAACCGCTCACCTCCGTATGACAGTGTAATACCTTATAAATAACAGTCACCAAATAATACACGGAACAAATATACCATACAAATCACTGTCACTAAAAAAAAAATCCTACAATACCAAGACCCAAAACTATTACTACTTAAGGATAAAAAAATCCTGCAGACCCTGACAAACACGCCCCCCCACATGTGACTACACGACACGGGCCGCAGCATTATTACCCCCCCACAAACAGAAACCCAGATAGTGGTAATAAATTATAGTAAATGCTCGTAAAATTTTAAAAGTGATTACATGGGAGTTCATTTAGAACTCACAGGAACGCTTTTCGATCACGCTTCATTTTCCTTTCCCTCCACCCCAAAACCGCCAAAGACTTCCCTGGCTACCACTCGTTTTGGAGAAAGTGACACAGAAAATTTAAAAACCCCCTTTTCCAGCACCTTTATATGTACAGACCTACTGGGGGGTTTATAACTCCCTTCCTAATGGGGGTTTATTCAGAAAAGCATGGTATCGCCCCATCCCCAAAGCAACTAGCTTTTCTATGATCATTCCTTTATAGGCCCCCATTAGGTAGGTTTATAGACCCCTCCCAGTAGGTAGGTATATGGATATGGGTCTCCTCAGTAGGTAGGTATATAGGTTATATGCTCCCCAGTAGGTAGATATAGAGGTAATAGGGTCTCCCAGTCTGTAGATAGGTAATAGGGTCCCTGCAGTAGGTATATAGGTAATAGGGCCCCCAGTCTGTAGATAGGTAATATGGTTCCCCAGTAGGTGTATATATAATAGGGTCCCCCAGTTGGAACACATAGGTAATATGGCCCCCCGAAGTAATAGGGAATATGCCTCGTATATGGGTATAAAAGGGCCCCCAGAATAATAAGTAATAGGGCCCCCCAAAATTTTAAAATAGGTAATAATTTGGCCCCCCTATTAGATAGGCAGGTAATGGGCCCCCATTATATAGATAGGTAGGTAATATGGACACCAGTATAGATAGGCAGGTAATATGTCCCCCAGTATATAGATAGGTAGGTAGTAGGGCTCCCCGTATATGTAGGTAGATAATAGGGCCCCCAGTAAATGTAGACAGGTAATAGGGCCCCCAGTATATAGATAGGCGGGTAATATAGCCTCCAGTATAGATATAGGCAGGTATATTAAAAATAAAAAAACACCATTACTCACCTTTCCCCGCACATACAGCACA
>JAODAL010040102.1:0-37280 GCA_025379985.1 Phyllomedusa bahiana
CCATCAAATGCTCCTTTAATGAGAAATATAATAACGGCAATAGAGGACATCCCGTCTGACTTTCCCGGGATCTCAAAGACCTCCACGGGACCCCGTTTATCTAAGTCTAGCTGATGGGTTTTCATAGAGGGCCATGACTTTGGCAGTAAAGAGTGGGCCTCATCCAACATGATGCAGGGTAGAGACTAATGACTCCCAAGATATCCTGTCAAACGCCTTCTCTGCGTCTAGTGACAGGACCATCAAGGGAATCCTCCGAGAATGCGCATACTGAATCAGATCTAGTGTTTTCAAAGTATTATCCCGTGCCTCCCGCCCAGGCATGAAACCAACCTGATCGGGGTGGATCAAGGAAGGCAAAAGAGTATTTAAACGGTTAGCCAAGAGTTTGGCATAAATTTTTAAGTCTACATTTAGAAGGGATATGGGGCGATAACTCCCACAATCCTGGGGATCTTTACCAGGCTTAGGAATTACCGTGATGTGGGCCCCGGTAGAGTCGGGCGGGAAGTGCACTGAGGAGGAGATGGCGTTATAGGTCTGAAGCATAACTGGAATGAGAGAAGATGCTAAGGTCTTAAAAAAGTTGGCAGTGAGACCCTCTGGGCCCCCCCCCCCCCCCGGCAGGTCCTTAATGACCGCGGCCAGTTCTTCACTTGAGAACGGGTCCCCCATCCCCAGGATGGCTTCTGTGGACAAAGTTCGAAAAGCATCAGGGGGGCCTCGGTTGTGCGTGTGAAACCGAGGAGGGAGCCGGAGGCAGATGATAAAGTTTAGAGTAAAAGGTATGAATCTCCTTAGCTATCTCCCCAGTCGTATGAACCTTGGCCCCTAAATGGGTCCTAATACTTGGGATAAAGGAAGCTGTCCTTTGGTCCCTGGAGGCTTTAGCTAGCAGGTATCCGCTCTTGTTCCCGTACTCATAGAATTTACTCCTTTGAGTCTGAATGAGAGTACCCCATGCAGACTCAAAGAGCCGTCAGACTTCCAATCTCGCCCCCACTAGATCTTGCAGTACTGAGGCGGAAAGAGCCTGCTTATGCAGTAGTTTCAGGGAAGTCACCTTCTGCAGGGCCGCCACAATAGGGCAAAAGGGGGCCTTTTTCATCGCCCCCATTTTAATTAGGGGCCCTTTGAGCAACATTTTAAGTTTCCACTTCATCAGGGAAGGTGCGGATCCTTTTCATGACTGTAAAAGTGTTCGAGGGTTTCTTTTTAAAAGCCCCGCCAGACAGACCGGTCAATAGTAAAGTTTCATTCAGCCGCCGTTTTGGGGTCTGTGCTATGCAGGGGGAAAAATGAAAAACAAACACTCCGCTTGATCGGCCCAAAGAACATTTCCGTTGCGGGGATCTCAACCAAAAGGCAATGCTGCAAAAGATATAATCAATCTGACTGTACGTATATGAGAGGGAGAAGAACATAGTCCTTATCGGGGAGTTGCATCCGCCACCCTCACTAATGGAACCGAAGGAGAGCCCTTTTGACCTTTTGATGGCCAAAGGCTTGGGGAACGACCTGAAAAATATCCAGAAAAGGTGAAGTGAGATTAAAATTCCACAAAAAAAAGTTCCCTGTGCAGGGGAAGCAACATGTCCGGACTTTCAAACAGAAAGGAACCTCCCGGGTTGGAGCATAAAAGTTCACTATGGAAAAACTGTCCTTGAATGGGAGATCAGAATCAAAATATCTGCCCCCTCATCAATGCGCAATTCCCCCCCTTTTTGGGTTGGGACTTGGAATAGAAATTTGCAACTCCCAACTTTTTGAGTGGGTTCCAAATGATAAGTACTATTTTTAATATTGAAGTAAGTCCGATTTTAAAAGGGTTTTTTGAAAACACATATTTGCTTTTTGCAATAAAAAAAGGGAAAAGGGGGTTTCTGAGCACGCTTTAAAAAATTTTTTTTAAAGACCGGGGCGTTAAGAAGAAATCTGAATCACATATTTAAAACTCTCAAGAAGCTAAAGATCACCAACCGGTTCCCCGACCAAGGGAGGAAGGGGAACACAGGGGGGGGAAACAAAACACAAACAAAACCACAAGAAAAAATAAATAAACCCCTGGGGCAGGGGGGGGAGACCCTGCCAACCATGCTAACAACAATTCAAACCAAAGGGGTCCCCCGACCTAAATTTGGCACGGAGGACCCCCAAATCCTAGGGGGAGCGCAGAAAACGGGCATTTTACAAAAACAACCGTAAAAGATATGGAAATACAATTAAACAGCTATCAACATCCGCTTTTGCAAATGGAAGAACCACCCGGTGAAATATGATATCCAAAGGGGTTTAATTTATTTGGGCAGGGGAGAACCCAGTTGAAGGATCGGCACCTGCAACCCGGGAAAGTTTTGCACCTGGAGGCCCGGCCCCCCGATTCCTGCGGGAACCTAGTGCCGCTGGATCCAGGCCCCTCCGAGGGATTAATACCCCCACCCCCAAGGGGGGCAACCCAAAGGCCAGGCCGGAGGGAAACATCGGGGGTGCGGTCCCTTTAAAATCCCGGAAGGGCCCCCCGGGGGCGCAAAGTGTAGGTTTGGCCCTCGTGGCGAACAATAAGAGCAAATGGGAACCCCTATCTATACGGGATGTTCCTCTTCCTCAGAATATTGAGCACAGTTTCAACATGCCCTGGATAGGTATAGGGCAAATGGGGAGACGAGGGGTTTTGGGCCGGGAGACAGGAGACGCCCCCTGCAAGGGGCGCATTAATCCCTTTTAGAACAAAGAAAACACCCGGGGAGAGACATTTTCTGATGTTTGGTCATTGGTGGGGGGACAAGGGGCCCCTTGCACTTATCCCAAATCAAATAAATTTTTAGGGCCGCCCAAAAAATTCGTTAAAGATGGTAGAGACAGTTGAGTAAAGTTCTGGAGCCGCCACTGATTCCGGGAGACCACGGATCCAAAGATTATTTCTACGGCCCCTATTCTCCACGTCGTCTAAGTGCTGTTGCAGGTGGAATAACTGGGCTGAATGATGCTGGACCACTTCTTCGGCTACTAAAGAAGAAGAGGTGGAGTCCTGAGTTTGTTGCAGGGTGTCCACCCTGGTCGAGGTTGTTGCCAGATCCTTGCGGAAGGTAGCAAGCTCCTTTCTGTACTCCTCTAACAACCGTGAGGTCATGGAAGAAATGTCCTGTCGCGTAGGAAGGGTTTGGATTAGACTTTGAAGGTCAGCAAAAGTGACAGGGTTGCCACCTACTGGAGACGAGGGCCTTGCAGATCGCAGGGGTGACCCATAGACTGTAACCTCCCTGGGGGAGCCACAAACAGAGTCCCTATTTTGGGGGTTGAAAGCTGATGGTGAACTTTTTAACCATTACGAGAGTTCAGGTCCTGAGACATGTTTGGGTCACTGACTTACTGGGGAGAGGCTGGAGAACCAGAGATAGAGTGCGGATGCCCCTGATGGACAGAGACTGGGACTCGTGGGGGACCAACTAAATGCTTGCTGTCAGGTGTAGAAACCCAAAGAAGACCCCGTGGACCATGCGGGCAAATGTATAGTCCCCATCTCTCTGGGAGAGTCGAATGTATCCCACAACTGGCTGGCGAGGTGGCAGCCCAGGAGGAAGGTCCCGTATCCCCCAGGGGTGCTGGGTTAGAGGGACAGAGTCCTAAGGTTGCAGTGCCTCTAACAGTCATTGGTGGTGTTGGTGGCAATATTCTGGGCTGACCTCGGGGCGATCCCGCTGAGGCATCTCTCAGGTGTACAGCATGAGTGCCAGCCATATCCAGTTCACCACCCCTGAGAGCCCATGTAGGAAGGCCGTGATCCCATGACAGAGGTGGGGGATTGTGGAGATGAAGGCATGTCCCTCGAGTTCACAGGTGGGACCCCCCGGGTCTGGGACAGGTCAGCAGGACCCTGTCCATCCCCCCTCACAAAGGGTCCAGGGGAGGAAAGTGTCGCAGCCTGAGAGGACTGACCTGTGGTTGGGCCTTCTGAAGTCCCCGGCGTCTGCTGGTACAGCACCGGAGCAGCTACTTGGCCTCCTGAACTCACGCCGAAGCCTGCCGTGGCTGCCGGCGCGGGAAGATCCACTGAGAGCGCTGCTCCCGTGTCCGGTCCCGTTGTGTTGCTCAGCAGGTGGGCGCCGCATGGTGTGCGCCCTGCAGGGCGCCTGCTGTAACACCAGCAGGGCAGAGGGAGAAGGCGCAGCCCCTGTGTCCAGTCCCGCTGCACCGCTCTGTACCTGCGGCTGAGCCATTCGTTGTGCGCCCCTTTAGAGGCCGCCTGCGCGTTCCCGGCCGGTGCAGGGAAGGAGTGGCGGCACATCCCGGAGTTGAGGCGGGCTCACCTGTCCCGTGCGCCATCTTCGGCCGCGCCGCCGGCGCCATCGACGGAGCCCGAGGCGTCGCTCTCACTGCAGGGAGTGCAGCTGGGTCAGAGAAGGTGGACTCGATGGCGGACACTCCAGGGTCCAGTCTGCGACGACCGGACCGGGTTGCAGGTAAGACAGGCTGCAAGGATGACGGCTGTGCAGGGAGAGGAGCCGTGCAGGCCTGGGCGCCATCTTGGGAGGCCACACTGCGGGAGTCATCCTGCGGCATCAGGGCGGAATAGCGCCCGAAATATTGTCCAATACCACCCTGGTTCGGGTCAGGGGCGGCCGGGGGGGTACCTCTTTGTTTTCTTGGAGGATTTCCCCATGATTTGAATTCGATGAGTCGGATGGAGCCAGAAAATGTAGAGGAGCTCTCAAAGCTGCTTCCTCACACGGCCATGTCAAGCCACGCCCCCCCTTCTTCCTGCTTTTTTTTTTTATCTCTCATTGCTCCAAGCTGCCTTCATTCAGTCTATGGTGAGTCACTCCCTGTAGAGTCTTATCTCTAGCAACAGACTTTATTTACTTAACTAAATTAAAAACGTTAACGCCTAAGGCCATGTTCACACGGCTTAAAATAGAACGTATTTCAGTCCGTAATTACACGCCAGAGTGCGCAAATTACGGCTGGAATACGTCTTACTCATTACGTTAATCCACAGATCTCATAGAGAACTATGCATTACATCTCCTCTCCCTGCTCGGCGAATACGCTGAGGGGGGAGATAAGTGACATTATACGCGCCGTATACGCGCCGGTGGTAATGCAAGTCTATGGGCCGGCGAGGTGCCGGCCCCCCGCTCCCGCCCCCCGGCCACACGGCGTAATTGCGGGGCGTCAGTACGCCCTGCAGTTAAGCCGTGTGAACCTAGCCTAAGAGTTTTGTAGCCTTGTGCACTACACTTTACAGACCTCCAGTATTCATGTCACTGTGTCAGGATCTGCTAGGAATAGCAGAGCTGATTTACAAATAGGTGCTATAGAACCACCCACAGTCTAACCAGGAAGTGTGTCTCTAAAGCTGGCTTTGGCTCTGTAAAACCGTATAGTGAGCAAACTATACGGTTGATTAGTCCTTTAAAGGACTAATCAACTCTATGAATGTGTCTTGATTTACTAAATACTTACAGTTGAAACCAGATGTTTACACACACTATAAAAAAAAACATATGCATGTTTTTTCTCACTATCTGACATGAAATCAGAATAAACATTACCCATTTTAGGTCAATTAGGATTACCAAAATTATTTATATTTGCCAAAAGCCAGAATAATGAGAGAGATCATTTTTAAGGTATTTTTTTATAACTTTCTGCAAGGTAAAAGGTTTACATATACTAGGATTACTATTCGTTGAAACAATTTGGGACGGCCAATATGATGATGTCATGTCTTTGAGTTAAAATACATCCACATGTGTGTCTCTAATTCACACCAGAAACACATTGCTTCTGTGTGTAACATCATGAGAAAGTCTAAAGAAATCAGCCAAGACATCAGGATAAGAATTGTGGACTTGCACAAGTCTGGTACAGCCGTGGGTGCAATTTGCAGATACCTGAAGGTGCCTCGTTCATCTGGACAAACAATTATTCGAAGTACAAACAAAATGGGAATGTCCAGCCATCATACCGCTTCGGAAAGAGAGAGGTTCTTTGTCTCAGAAATTACATGCTTTGGTCCAACATGTGCATATCAACCCAAGAACAAAAGCAAAAGACCTTGTGAAGATGCTTGCGGAAGCTGGTAAGATTGTGTCATTATCCACAGTAAAATGAGTACTATATCAACATGGGTTGAAAGGCCACTGTTATGAGTGGCACTGCAGCCCGCAGGTTGGGTTGCGGGCGCACTCATGCCCCGTGGTGTACCCTGCTCTGGGGACAAGTGGCGCCGCAGTCTGCATATCGGGCCGTGGGCGCACTCGTTCCCTCTTGGCGCATCCACTTACCTAGCCGTGCTCCTGCTTCCACGCGTTCAGATTTAAAGGGTTAGCGCGCCGATAATTGATTGCTGGCCGCTGACCCTATATAACTGCTACATCTCCACCGGATCTTAAGTGCCACGTGTCTTTAGAGAAAGCGATTCTTGAAGTGCGTTCTTGTCTTGCCATGTACCGACCCTTAGCTACGATTCTCGACCACAAATCTTCTCCGCCTGCCCTGACCTGCCTGCCTGTCCTTGACTACGAGTTTGCCTCATGTTCTGGTACCTAGCTGTACCTCGGCTGCTTCCACAAGCAAGTCACGTCAGGGGTAGCGACTGGTACTGGCCTTCGTTTCAGGTTCCTGCTTTTCTGGATTCTGGATCGGCCGGGAACTTTATCCACTCCTCCCTATTGTCTCAGTATCGCCTCCAGGTGGTCTGTCTGGAGAATCCGCTGGTGATCTCTTCGCTATCAAGTGGTAACAAGATTACCACTAAGAACCGCTACCCTCTACCATTGATCTCAGAACTCTTTGACTGGCTCCAGGGATGTTTTCTAAACTGGACTTGCGGGGGGCTTACAACCTCATCAGGATTCTAGAGGGGGATGAGTGGAAGACGGCCTTTAACACCCGAGATGGACATTTCAAATACCTAGTGATGCCCTTTGGTCAATAACATCTTCAGGGATCTCCTCTACACCTGTGTCATCGTGTACCTGGATGATATCCTGATTTTTTCACAGGATCTACAGACCCATCAGAGTCAGGTGCGCCAGGTTCTGAGACGCCTGCGCAGCAACCACCTGTATGGCAAGTTGGAGAAATGCTTGTTCCACCAGACCAGTCTGACTTTCCTCAGGTATATTGTATCTGATAGGGGCCTGCAAATGGATCCAGCTAAGTTGTCAGCTGTCTTGCAAAGGCCACGACCAGTCAGTCTATGGGCTATACAACGTTTCCTGGGATTCGCCAACTACTATCAGCAGTTCATTCCCCATTTCTCTACACTGGTTGCTCCAGTTGGGGCCCTGACTAGGAAAAATGCTAATCTAAGATGTTGGCCTCCGTCAGCTGAAAAAGCGTTCTCGGAGCTAAAGGCGGTCTTCTCCTCTGTACCCATCTTGTCTCGCCCTGACCCCGAGAAGTCTTTTGCGTTGGAGGTGAATGCCTCTTCCATGGGGGCAGGGACAGTCCGCACACAGAAAAGGCCCAAGGGCAAGACCGTCACGTGTGGGTTCTTATCCAAGAAATTTTCGCCATCCGAGAAGAACTACGTCATCGGGGATCGGGAGTTGCTTGCCATCAAGGTGGCCCTGAAAGAATGGTGTCATCTCCTGGAGGGAGATCGTCATCAGATTGATGTATACACAGACCACAAGAACCTTCAGTGTCTTCAGACGGCTCAGCGTCTAAATTCACGCCAAGCTCAGTGGTCCCTCTCGGTTTGATTTCCGGATTCACTTCCATCCAGCAGAAAGAAACATCAAGGATCATGCTCTCTCCCACGCTTCGGATGTAACTGGAGAAGAACCTGTCCCTCAGCATACCTTACCCCCACAACGTTTGGTCCACGCAGCCCGGTGTTCCTCCGGGCAGGGAAAAAAAATGAACGCAATATATTTGGAAAATGTCTTCACTTAGGGGGACATGTCTGAAAACTGTCTTGGTCTAAGACTTTTCTTGTTGCCCATAGCAACCAATCAGCGTTCCCCTTTCATTTCATATAGTGCTCTGAAGAAATGAAAGGGGAATCCTGATTGGTTGCTATAGGCAACAAGAAAAGTCTCAGAGCAAGACCGTTTTCAGACACATCCCCCTTAGTGTTCCCTACATGTTGAAAGCTAATCTTTGTAGCGAGACAACCCCTTTATACAACTTGTTATAACTTAAAATATTTTGCCTGCCCAGCACATAGCCTCTTCATACCACAGTTCAAAATACCTCAGCTTATATACAATATCTTCACCAGAAATATTCATTAAAGTTTCAGCTTTTAGTGTGCAGGAGGGTGACTTTTAGCCATTAGCTATTTCCCCACCTGTCATTCATCATAATGCAAACTAGGAAGGGAGAAAAATCGACCGCACATCCTCACACTCTACGTTGATCTACTTCTTCTCAGCAAAACTTCACAAAAATGAACAGGAGGTTCTTAGTATACTTTTTGATCAAAACGTATAGGCCTACTTGCCACTTCTAGGTCTGGCAGCAGTGGTGCTGTTGGGCCACTGGGCTGTGCCCCTTATCTGTGTGGCTTTTGGCCTAGGTGTTTTTAATTAGTAGTAGTCTGTATAAAAGGGTTAAGCTTTGCTTCTTTCAGTCTACTTGCAGGAGCCAAGGGAAGGTACTGTGTCAACCTTCCTTTTTTGGTGGTGGTGTGCTGTTGCGGCCATTTTTGTGTATCGTGCTGGTATGGTGCACCCAGAGCCAGGCTAGTTCAGCAGCAGTGGTGCTGTTGGGCCACTGGGCTGGGCCCCTCATCTGTGTGGCTTTTGCTGCGGTGGTGGCCGCCATGCAGTACTGCCCCCATTTAGTGTAGGGACCCACTTTAGAGAGGTCGCCATGAAGTGGCAAGTGGGCCCTTACAGGGCAAAATACTTGTCTCAGGATAACTGCAATGACTGCAATTTTTTTTTTTTTTTGCATATTCAAAGGCTTTTATTTAGAAAGAATAAACATGTTCACATGGCAAACAAGGTGAAAATTATAAAGTAGTATAACATGTCAAAACGTCACAGGTCACAAGTCAACAATAAGTTGTGTAGTACAAAAACCATGGGCTTTAACCAAGGAAAACTTCAATATGAGTCTAAAGAACAAGGCAAAAGGATTTCCCAAATCTGCTACCAGATAGGAAAGGAGCAACAATGGAGATTCCACAGAGAAGGGAGAAAAGAAGAGAACCCCCCAAAACCACATCCTCCAGTCAGACGGCAAGGCTTCGAAGAGGAGTGGGAGGTTGCTCCCTCTGTGAGGAATGTCCATTTCTCCTATTATTCAAAAAGGAAGACTTAACTTGTAACAAGACTTGGCCTGTAGTCCAAACTTTATGCAGATTCAATATGTAGATATATAAGACATAAAGATAGTAAGAAATCCAAATTCCCATAATATTGAGGAATAAAAGGAGGTAAAACTCCATTATCAAGGTAAAATACAGAGACTAGAACACAGAGCCCCGCGATGAACAAAACAAATTTGGATAAATTAAGTCTCCCCCCTCCTCCCCCCCCCCCAAGAAGAATTGGGAGAAGAAAAAGGGGGATAATCCTGGAGGACTGCAGGGTCCTGTAAGAGCCCATTTACGAAAGGTCAGATACACGAAAACTACATGGGAAGAGGGCATAAACCCTCAGAAGACCATATAGCGGACAATACATCACAACACCCACAATCATACAGGACAAACAGATAAGTCACAAACAGAAAAAGGAAAAAGAAGGGAGGGAAAGAGAGAAGAAAAAAACAAAAGGGGGGGAGGGACACAAGCTCAGAGAACGAGTAGTGTGATGTCACTTTAGGAGGTGATAGAGAGGTATAAGGGAGAATCCTTAAAGGCCATCCACTTGAACCATGTTCTATGGAACCGGTGTGCCTGTTCAGGAGTCCGGGCCAATGACTGCAATTTTATATAAATATGTATCCAATAAACTGCACAGTACTGGCCACAATTGGAGTGAATTTGGCTGAAACAGATGCCCCACCTGTACTAACCACACCCACATCACACTCTATATTCCCTTACAGTGCTCTGCCTGTAAGGGCCGGTTCACACGGTTTATTCAAGCCGTAATTGCGGGATGGATTTCGCCCGCAATTACGGCTTGAGTAAGGGGCGGGGCCGGGGCGCAGCTTCCCGGCCCCATAGACGTGCATTATACACGGCGCGTATCCCGCCGGGGTAATGTGCATGTCACTTTCCCCCCGCTCTGCGAATAAGGCGAGACGGAATACATAGTTCTCTATGAGAACTGTGGATTACCGTAATGGCTGGGACGGATTCCAGCCGTACTGCAGCGCAGTACAGCGCGCAATACGGCTGGAATCCGTGCCCAAAATAAGCCGTGTGAACAGCCCTTTAGTGTAGCAAGGGCAGCTCTCAGACAGAATGGTGAGTTGGGCGGTATTTTTCTCCTTAAAAACACAGGGACAAGGTCATATTAACAACTCAATGGCTAGACAAAGAACTATTCCCAGTAGGAGGCAATATAAGCCCCGGTACTACATCGGAGAATTTTAAAATCTAAATAGATAACAATTGCGCACACAACCATCCACTAGGCGGGTAACTGACTAGTAAAAACTGCACATTGGATAAGGACCAGTCCACACGAGTATACAGAAAAGCCACAGTACCATACAGGGGAGATTGCACAAATGCAAAAATAGTGATAAACAACTACTGACAAGTTTACTATCCATGAGGGAGGAGATTGCCAGTATTACAATTGCATATAGATAAGGTTTATAAAGGGTTCCAATTATACGGTTATGTGTGGTATACCATACTGGCTTACAACCAATTGATGTTGGCCCTACTATTCGATTGAGCAGGTTACCTTGCATATTTCAAGTATCCAACATGAAATTATCCAACAAGGTATTGTTCTCAAGCTAGTTCAAAATCCAGCATCCAAAGGTATAGTTCAATTGGAGACTTGAATCGCGACTTAGATTAAAACATCATATCTTTAATTCCAACATGTTAAAAACGTACATGCATTGTTTTGTACTGCACGAGAATGTTCAAACACAAAACAATGATATTAAAGGTGCGCACATGCATATGCCCGGCACAAACAGACCAGTGGCGTAACAACACCACTGCTGCCAGACCTAGAAGTGGCTAGTGGGCCTATATGTTTTGATCAAAAAGTATACTAAGAACCTCCTGTTCATTTTTGTAAAGTTTTGATGAGAAGCATTAGATCAACGTATAGTGTGAGGATGTGCGGTCCATGTCTCTCCCTTCCTAGTTTGTATACATAGGTCTATCTTTTTGCACTCGTGGATCAGCACTCCTCCCCATTTGGCCTAGGTGTTTTTAATTAGCAGTAGTCTGTATAAAAGGGTTAATGCTTTGCTTCTTTCAGTCTACTTGCAGGGAGCCCAAGGGAAGGTAAGCTGTGTCAACCTTTCCTTTTTTGGTGGTGGTGGTGCTGTATGGCGGCCATTTTTGCTGTTATGCTGTGCTGGTGTGGTGCAGCCCAGAGCCAGGGGGCTAGGTCAGGCAGCAGTGGTGCTGTTGGGCCACTGGGCTGTGCCCCTCATCTGTGTGGCTTTTGCTGTGGTGGTGGCCGCCATGCAGTGTTGCCCCCATTAGTGTAGGGACCCTCTTTATAGAGGTCGCCATGAAGTGGCAAGTGGGCCTATACGTTTTGATCAAAAAGTATACTAAGAACCTCCTGTTCATTTTTGTAAAATTTTGCTGAGATCAACGTACAGTGTGAGGATGTGCGGTCCATGCCTCTCCCTTCCTAGTTTGTATCCATCATAATGCTTCATCCCACCTCATATCTTAAGTTTGCCAAAAGTTCCCTGAAGACTCTTCATACAGTACCAGGCGATATATTGAATTTTTTTTCATTAAGTTCAATATCTCCTGTTTTGAAAATTGCCATTTGATGAATACCCGCCATTTTGAGAAGAATGACTTGGTGTTCTGCATCTAACTATATGTTCTCAGACAGATTTTCAGTTCTTCTATTACCCTTGGCAAATCAGGCATAGATTGTGAGAGCCATTGACAAAATATGTATCTTTTGCCACCATTAGTACTACATGCTTTAAACTTGGTATTTTCCTAGTCACTAAGGAACTCAGCTCTTCCTCTGGGAGTCTAGTAAAGTGGAAAATGAGGAGCTCCGGCCTCTAAGGAACTCGAAAAATCTATAGATCGTGTATGAATTGTATTATTTTACCCCAGAATATTTGAATTACAAGACATTCCCATTAGCCATGCCACTTTCCAGTGGAAGGGGTATTAAGGACATGCATGTAGTCTTTCCATGTTTACAGGGCTACGAAGGAGATAAAAAAAAATGTTTGGTTTCGCCACTTGCATGAAAGTCTGAACTAACCCAGTATTGTATTATTTATCCCAAATGGTGAGCGCTGTGGGAAAGAGAAAAAAAATATCCAACTCCAGTGTTGTGGGTTTTTTGAGGGTCATTCTGCCTCCCAGAAAGAAATGGAATAAAAAGGACAAAAAGTCACATACAGCCCAAACTGGATAGAGAAAAAAAGAACTTACCCCACACAAAAAAAGAGAAACAGTGCTGGGACAAGAGGCAAGTAAACTTTTTTTAATAGGACCTGAGGAGCCATCTACTAGATTTTCTTACGAAGTAGACAACCCCTTACAGGGCAAAATACTTGTCTCAAGATGACTGCAATTTTATATAAATATGTATCCAATAAACTGCACAGTACTGGCCACAAGGAGTGAATTTGGCTGAAACGGATGCCCCCACCTGTGCTAACCACACCCACATCACACTCTATATTCTCTTACAGTGCTCTGACTGTAAGTGTAGCAAGGGCAGCTCTCAGACAGAATGGTGAGTTGGGCGGTATAGTTCTCCTTAAAAACACTGGGATAAGGCCATATTAACAACTCAATGGCTAGACAAAGAACTATTCCCAGTAGGAGGCAATATAAGCCCCAGTACTACATGGGAGAAATTTAAAAGATCAATAGTGAACAATTGCGCACACACCCATCCACTAGGTGGGTAACTGTAAAACTGCACATTGGATAAGGACCAGTCCACATGAGTATACAGAAAAGCCACAATACATAGAGGGGAGATTGCACAAATGCAAAAATAGTGATAAACAACTACTGACAAGCTTACTATCCATGACGGAGGAGATTGCCAGAATTACTATTGCATATAGATAAGGTTTATAAAGGGTTCCAATTATAAGATTATGTGTGGTATACCATACTGGCTTACAACCAATTGATGTTGGCCCTACTATTCGATTGAGTAGGTTACCTAGCATATTTCAAGTATCCAACATGAAATTATCCAACAAGGTATTGTTCTCAAGCTAGTTCAAAATCCAGCATCCAAAGGTATAGTTCAATTGGAGACTTGAATCGCGACTTAGATTAAAACATCATATCTTTAAAGGGATTGTCTCGCTACAATGATTGGGTTTTAATTTAAAGATCTTTAAAAAAAAAGCAGCTTTGTCCTACTGATTTTGAGTTAGCCCTGTTAGTAGTACTACATCAGCTTCTAAAATTTCTATAGCAGCCGACCTGTTGATCCTTATCTCACTGGCTGTCAGGTCTGTATGACAACTCATACAGGTCAGAGCAGAGAGCCCCTCCCGCACAGAATGCTTTTGTAGTGGAGGGGGGAGGAGGGCTCTGGCTTCTGTGTCCGTGCTGCCTGGATTAACCCTGTGTGTGCCTGCTTCCTCCTGCTCTCTACACAGATAGATGTGACAGCAGTGACCCTGTGTGTTACTATAATCAAGATGTGTCTGTGGAGCTGTCACTATAGTAATAGAACAGATAAGGCATGTGAACAGTTCATGCTTTGCTGTACTAGTGACACATCCTGAGTATAGTAACACTTCCCAGCTGCCCTGTGTCTGTTCTGACAATGTAAGCTAAGCAGGGGGTATAGGAACACTTGCATCCCCCCTGCTCTGGCTCCACACTCAGATCAGCCCTCTCCTGTCTCCTGACTGTGGAGACAGCAGCAAGAGCTGCAGCAGACCTAGGCAGGCACACACAGGGTTAACTCTGGCAGCAAACCCCCCCCCTCCCCCTTGCTGTATAGAAGTTATGGAGGAGAGCTTTCTGTGTGCTGAGGGGAGGGGGGAAGAGGGAGGAGAAGAGGCAGACAAGCTAGCACGCCCCTCAATTCAACTCCCAGCCACAGACAGAGGCTGAAAGCTTTTAATGAGACAACTCCTTTAATTCCAACATTTTAAAAACGTACATGCATTGTCTTGTACTGCACGAGAATGTTCAAACACAAGCCCCTGATATTAAAGGTGCGCACATGCATATGCCCGGCACAAACAAACCAGTCTTATTTATGTTATTTATTTATGTTAAAAATTCTTTGATTTTACTGGGGGTACGTTTGTTTCAGCCACAGCAAGATCCATTCTCAGGCACTTGTAAGAAAAAAAGCATACAAATTACATAGAAAAAAATAAATCAGGACATTTGTACAATAGTTAAGTGCTGTGGAAAACAAAGTCCCGAAAGTGAAAGTACAATAAGCTTTCTCATTAAAGGCGATCAGGAAACACTGATGTGAAATTCCCACTGGAAAAAATAATTCAGGAAAAAAATTAAATAATAGATTAAGATACACTACTTTTCTACCACATTCACGCTGGCATCCAATCCCCTTAACTTGCCCACTACACTACCACTGTTTGCAAAGTAAACCATACGTCCCATTTGGCACTAAATCTGTCAGGTACACCTTTAGCCACATAGGATATCCTATATAGAGGTAAATCCGAAATTGATTAACTATACCCAATTTTCAACTAAAGGCTTTTTGGAAGGATTCCAATCTAACCCTTTACCGACATATGCCATATGTCATGCTCTGTGTAAGGGAGTATAAAGCAGACTAAAATATGGCAGGTAATAGCCAGGGCTGTCTTAACAGCAGTATGGGCCCCTGGGCAGAGCTGTACACTGGGCCCCCATCCAACAAAATCAAAATTACTCACAGGTATAACTGTATACATTATGGATAACAAACTTATAATCTACAATGCCGCCATATAGAGACCACATAGGGGTCAGACACCAGCTCAGGTTACCACCACACTATAGTGAATACAGCACTGATCCAACAGAGAAGAAAAATAACCCCTGACATCCAGGCACTCACAGGAGACCTTATCTCTGATCAGTCGTTCTCTGAATCGTTCTTTTTCCCTTTTCTTCTCCATACGATCTAGACCACCATGATGACTTCTCCTGGCTGCAACCCATCCCTGCAGAATTTACCACACAAACAAATTAGACTTCTCAGTTTATCAGCACTACTTTACCAATTCCGACCTGTGTTATTTGTGCCCCCATTAAGTAAATAGGTAGTAATGTTGCCCACCATTAAGTACATAGGTATCTAGACCCCAGTAGGTAGGTATACAGCTCTTTGTAGGTAGATATGTTGCCCCTGTAGGTAGATTTACAGCCCCCTGTAGGGAGATTTACAGCCTCCTGTAGGAAGATATACAGCCCCCTGTAGGTAGGTATACAGCTCCCTATATGTACAAGTAGATATTTTTACCCCTACATATATAGCCCCCTGTAGGTACAATAAGATATACTGCCCCCTGTAGGTAGGTATACAGCTCCCTATATGTACAAGTAGATATTTTTACCCCTACATATATAGGCCCCTGTATGTACAATTAGATATACTGCCCCCTGTAGGTAGGTATACAGCTCCCTGTAGGTACAAGTAGATATATTACCTTCTAAATATATAGCCACCTGTAGGTACAATTAGATATACTGCCCCCTGTAGGTAGGTATACAGCTCCCTGTAGGTACGAGTAGATATATTACCCCCTACATATATAGCCACCTGTAGGGGTGGAGTACTTATGAGAGCAGTGGAAGAGGTGTGTTGTGAAGAACTCCTATGGAGCAGCTCAGACAAAGAGGCATTATTCCTAATCTAAAGAGAAGCAAAGACCCACCTAACCTTCCCTTGTTTGCTGTAATACTTGGTTATGTATTGCAACACTGTACTCCCATTGACAGTGGTTTGGTAGTGGACCAAGGCGGGTTCATCATGAGCTAGACAGAAGGGTGAACCCACACATGCACAATGGCTCCCCTGGATATTTGGGCCTAGGCAGTCACAAAGGTTAGGTGGTGGTCCGATAGCTATCTGGGGGGACATCTGTAGCAGATGGGCAAGGCTCACCTTGTGCAAGGTGGTGAGCTGGGGCAGGTAAGCTCAGAGAGTGCTGTGTTGCGACTTGGGTCAGGCTCCTCCGATGCTGTGTTTTTTTTACAATGTTATGTGAATAAAGGGTGGCACAGGCCACCAAATTTTGCCAAGAACTAGTGTTGTGTTTTTATTAGGATGTTACAGTCTCCAGGGATTAGCTTGTGCACACCTTATCAAATGGATTGTCTGCTTTATATTAGTACAAAATTTAAGAAATATTGGACGGGTACCACTAACGCTCCAACGTGTAACACAATATTATATTGAGACATTAGAATGAAGTAAGGAAGAAAAATGTGTTATAATTGCACATGAGCTAAAATAAATAATGAATCTTTATCGCACAAAAAAACTATTTACAGATGATTAAAAACATTTAAAATTAACCAACAGGGTATAGGGCACGTAAAGGCTAGTCTTATAAGTACACTATTAACCTCAAGAAACCCAGTTACAAACAATATATATTATACATCCAAGTAGCAAGCAAATCAAAGCAGGTGATAGAATTTTATGCCCAAATGAACAGACCAATTAATATGTGATAAAAATATATGTGACATGTATATATATATATGGAAAAAATAATGAAAGATATCCATAACAGCCGAAAAAAAATTATGGGAGAAAGAGTAAGAGTACCATGCCTATAGCCTAGGTGGGCTTCATTTTATGATGTTGATTAGGCTTCCTTCTTTGGATGTACTATATACAGTAGGCATGTGCGTTACAAAAGTTTGTTCATACCCTGTAGATGGTAAGCCCTACTCGGGCAGGGACCCCTTCCTCTGTACAGTTGTTAGTCACTTTTTGTCACTTTGTAAATTGTTTGACCAATGTTGTTTATGCACCGCCTGAATATGTTACTGCGCCCTGGAATCAAGGGCGCTCCAAATAAATGATTATTAATGATAATTATAATACCCTTGAACTGTTTTCATTTTTAAAATTTACAGTTACAAATTTAATGTATGTTATTGATTTTTTTATGTGATATAGCTACAAGTAGTAAGTATAAGTGAGGGTAAAAAAATTTTTAACAAACATAACGACAAAGTCAAACATCACCTAGAGACAGTTAGCAAACTTTCGATGACCGGAAAATTTACCCCTGTTCTGACCATGGCACATGTTTGGTTTATTCAGTACCGAGGGCTTGAAAGCTATACCACTTGATTGCGCTGTATTTTATTCTATTATATTCTTTTTATTCTATTTTTGGTCATTTTTCTATGGCACATATGACTTTTTTTTTATTGTATATTTTACATTCAATTTTTTTTACATCAGAAAAAACTAAAAGAAAATGTCTTTTTAAACTTTTTTTTTTTTTAATAGCAAAAAGTGGCACTAAAAAAAAGTTTTTGATGGTTGTGTAAACTGTTCCATTTAGGTATTTTTATGTAGGTTGAATATCTAGTTTTGGGTCAGGCAGAGGAGGGTTTAAATAATTTCAGTTTGAGGTTGTATGTGCTGAACCATAGCTTTTTTAAATATTTTTATTGCTGATTTCCCTTAATGGGGGCCAAGAATAATGTGTTACCTGTGCTATCCAGTTACAAGGAAAAATACAAGCCAGCATTGCACTGCAGAAAGAATCTGGGTTATGTTAAGACCCAGCTGGCTCTGCGAGCACATTGCATGGCTAAAACAGTCACTATGTTATTAAATTGCACTTAGTGTCCCGTGCTCCAGCGCATCATAGCAGGACCCCCCTATTGCTTCTCAATAGGGACTATTCACAAAAAGTAGATGCTGTCCAAGAAAATGAAACGATTTTAACACGTATAAACTCTTTTTCTTATATTTTAATAAATGTAAAATAGTTAATAGCGTAATCTTACGACAGTTTGAAAACGTACCATGCAAGTAAAAAAAGAGAAGCACGAAGCATTAGTGAATTCAGGGCGGAGTCTATCCGGCTAAGGATGAAGATTACACAAGCCTGCCAAGCCAAAGAGGAATAGAAAACTTAGCCCCAGCCGTATCTATGAGAATAGTTGCATGGGCCCGATACAGCGCAACGTTTCGGAGACACGCCCCCTTTCTCAAGACGTGACTTCACTTCAGGGGAAGGCAGTTCTTATAGTGTCTGCTTCAAGGTACTCGGTACTGGGCCCTTGTCACTCAAAAATTACTAAGCAAATAACAGTAATATTAATAAAAATAAAAAAATAAACACAAACAACCATTAACCACCTAATTGTCACCTTACACTAAGACACAATATCCAAATTTACATATTAGTGATACGCTTTAAGGTATCTAAACTCTATTAATCAAATTGTGCTAAGAGAGTAGTGACTCTACCTAAAAATGACGGGGTTACCCCCCGGTGCGGGGTACACACCTAATAAGATTATAAAAATACATTTCCACTGGACAATTTTAGTTTAACCCTTGGTGAAGCGCCTCTAATCTAGATGATCCATATATTTCTCTTTCTAAGGGAGTTTGATTTTAAACCTGTTCGTTATCATTCCTTTCTATTTCCTCCAGAACACAACATCGGAGGTCTGGAGGAATATGTCCCTATCAAAGAATGTGTCTCGCTACTGTGGGACTCTGGGTACACTCTTCTTTGTCTCATTTTTTCGCTATCTGTTCACTCTCCCTTCCTGACTCTCCTGTTGCTAGTTTTTTACAAACGAATTTGGGATTTATGTTCTTTATCCTGGTTCGAACCATTCTCGGATGTTTTTGTACCACATAACATATGCCACATGGGCACTTATGTAAAGTAAATGACCTTACCTCGTGTTTGCCAAGTAAAGTAGCCCTCATTGGTAGTTTATCCTTGTGTAGGATGTGAGTGAAAGCACTTTAATATTACCATGGCATTTTCAGGCATGACAAACAAGGGTAAGTACCCTTTCTTTGTGTGTCAATGTCTTTTGTCTAGATATTTTTGCTCAAATCAGACATGGACGTTAGTATTGCCAATCGATTTACCCTCTCTGATACATCAAAACTTGGGTAAACTCTTAAAGAGTTCCCAAACTTAGGGTTCCCCCTGAATTATTATGCCAAATGTTTTCTGGATTGTTTTTTTTATTAGATCCCGCATGGCATCATAGACGCACGAAAACCTGACTCTCGGATCTTACTTTAGATTTTTTTTAGGTTTACGAGCATTCATACCCGTGCCAAACGTCCTACTTCATCGGCCCTATTCGTGTACACCTTATATTATAACCAGTGCACCAAACTTCTCAACTAGTTTGGTCTTTATTAAGGAGATATTCACTGTCAGTTGAACTATCCGTCTAGCAGTAAGAATGGACCCGCTGGGATCGCTTTAAAAACAGCTGGGGGCTATGTTGACTTTCCATATGTGTGTGTTTTACCTATCTTTTTCTTTGGAAATAAACGTAGTTGCGATTGCATTATTTTCACGTTTTGTTTGAAATCAGGAAATTAACGCTATCGCGCCGTTCCCTATGTGGTGTATATTTGTTCAAAGGATGTTTAGTGTTAATTTCCTCCAAAAATTCATTTTATCATCTTCATGTGCCAGGTCCAAAATAGGCAAACATGTCCACATTGCGGAGCCGAGTTTAATGTGATGGCTCAATCTATTGGGCATGATGTGGATACTCGCAAAGTGTTCCATATAAAAAAATATTGGGAAACTGGGTGCGACAGAGAGACCCCTTAGAGGTCCCTGCCGCTGCCAGAAAAAATCTGGCCAAACCGGAATATTTCTTTGTGTGTATAATCTCAAAATTTCTAGCAGTAAACGCACTGAGGCCGTTGGGTAAGAATAGGCATTTACCATCATTCTCATTCTTACTGTATCAATACCTCATCTATCGGATTGTTTGTATAAAGGCTCCCAACTTCAAGGGGGTACATTTTTTTTTTTTAGGAATGTGACATCAGTCATGTCCGTTATTTTTGATTTTGGATCTAAAAAAAAAATAAAATATTTTTTTTTCCCCAATTTTTTTTTGTGTCTTTAAGACATCTGGGGAGTCGCTTGCAATTTTCTGCAAATATTCGTCTATAAAGGGGCGTATTGGATGAAAGACTGACCCAATCCCCGATGACAATAGGTCTTCGGGGGGGTCCCTATAAGAGATTTATGCACTTGCACTAAATTAAAAAGTATGGGAAACTCTTGAGAAAATCCAATAAAGTGCTTTAGCTATCTTTTATCTATGATTCCCTTGTGTTTTCAGCATTCAAGATAATTCTCATCCAATCATTGCCCATTAAACCTGTATTAGTCGGGTCACCCTTACTCCTTTGTAACTCCAGCATCATTTCAATTGCCTTTCTGTTCCTCTATATATTTCTTTCTATCGTGATTATTGTGGCTCCCCCCTTGTCAGCTTTCTTGACTATCAATTTGATCTTCCTTTAATTTAACCAAAGCTTCTCTCTTCTGCTTAGTGAGGGTTTTTCCTCTTATGTTTTGTCCAAGTCTGCCATTTCTTGAACTCCTTATTAACTAGTCTCTTGAAAACTCTAACATTGATCTAGTAACTTCTGGGTCATAATTTGCTGTCTAATAAATTTTGATTACTGACACCTTGGAGAGCTATCACTTCCTTTCCCAAATATTCATTTTTAGTCTCATCTTGCGACAAAATTGTATAAATTCTACTTGAAAAATCAAATAAAAAAAAATAAAGAATCCCGAGATGTTGTGGGACATTAATTTAAGCCTTTGTTCACACTTATATTTGCTTCTCTGTCTGGCATTTTTGAGGACATTTAATGGTAAGTTCCTCTAATTTTTCTTTCTTGCGTTCCGCTTGGCTTCGTTTGGATCCACTTGCGTCTTCTGTCTGTCCCGCTTGTTGTTTCTGCATCCCCACTCTCCTTTAAAAAAGGCTGGGCTCTTGGTTATCTTTTAGTGGATCGTAGGCGTCATCTGTTTTTGATTCACAGGACTCCGCTTCAGAGGAAGTGTGTCGGAGTAGACTTTGTTCACATGGTACGGTTTAGTGTTATGACTTTTCTTTAGCCCACGTGTTTACCTTATTCTGGCATAGTCGCGTGTATCCCTTTCAAACTTCTTGAGTTTTGTACTCATGATTTGTATCCTTAAGTTTGGCCACATTTTCATTAACTGTTTAAAGTTTTCATCACACGCCTCTTTC
Organism: Phyllomedusa bahiana; assembly: GCA_025379985.1. Taxonomy (NCBI): domain Eukaryota; kingdom Metazoa; phylum Chordata; class Amphibia; order Anura; family Hylidae; genus Phyllomedusa; species Phyllomedusa bahiana. Next base: position 21,329 of record JAODAL010040102.1, read on the forward strand.
TGGTTTCTTTTAACTCCATTCACACAGTTTGCGATTTCAACACGAATTTTATCTATGGCGGTTGCAAGGTATTGAATGGTTAATAGTTTAGGTCGTGTGAAATACTATTGCTATATAGCGAACTTTTACTTTGGAATTGGTGAATCATTCTTTTCAGGAAGATTGGCATTGGGGGCTTCTGAGAACCTCGCGGTATACGTTGAACCTTTCAAAATTACTCCATCGTGTGGAGGCATGCAGGTGTAAATTTGTTTCCTTTCGTCTAAGGATTCAAGTCTCTACTGAGATCTTGTTGGTGTAATTTCACCTGTGTGTTACAATTATAAGCCGGCGCTTTCAGCTTGTCGGACTATATGGCACTTCTCCTCTGACAACACATATGTATCGGCTGTATTAGCCGTGGCTGCGGCAATCATATCAAACGACATGTTATATTTATTAAAGTGCAAAAAGCGGGGTAAATATACAAACAGTCACTATGTTATTAATTGCACTTAGTGCTCCCGTGCTCCAGCAGCATCATAGCAGGACCCCCCCTGCTTCAATGGACTATACACAAAAAATAGATGCTGTCCAAGAAATGAACGATACGATAAACTCTTTTCTTTTTATTTTTAATAAATGTAAATAGTAAATAGCGTAATCTTTACGACAGGGTTTTGAAAACCGTACCAGCAAGAAAAAAGAGAAACCGAAGCACTTACTGAATTCAGCGATCCTACCCGGGAAAAGGATGAAATACACAACCCTCCCACCAAAACGGGGAATGAACTTAGCCCAACCCGAACTATGAGAATATTTTTTTGGGCCCCCGAACACGCAACGTTTCGGGGGACACCCCCCCCTTCTAAAGCGGACATCACCCGGGGAGGCCGTTCTTAAGTGTCTGTTAAAGGTTTTTACAGGCCCTTTCAAAAAAAATTACTAAGCAAATACAGTAAATAAAAAAAATAAAAAATAAACAAAAACACCTTTAACCAACCTATTGCACTACACTAAGACACAAAACCCGTCGTAAAAAATTACGCTATTTATCTATTTACATTTATTAAAAAATAAGAAAAATCTCTAGGGACCCCCCCGGAAGCCTATTTTTATCGGGATTGGGGCTGTCTTTCATCCATAGCCCTCTTTATAGACACTTTTTGCAAAAAATTTTCAAGCGACCCCCAGATTTCTTTAAAAACCAAATGATTTTTTGTCCAAAATCGAAATACGACATGACGATGCACTTCCTATTACCCTTGATTTGGGGGCCTTTTTTTCAAAAATTCCGATAGATGAAGGATTGAACAGTAGAATGAGATTTTTGGATATGCTCTTTTCCCAACGGGCCCCATTTCGTTTCTGCAAAATTTTTGGAGATTAACCACAAAGAATTATTTCCCTTTTTGGGCCAAATTTTTTTTTTGGCAGCGCAGGGGACCTCTAGGGGTCTCCTGTCCACCCAGTTTTGCCAAAATTTTTGGAACACTTGAATATCAAAATCATCCCTAGATTTAGCCATACATTAAAAATCTGGCTCCCCTATGTGGCAGTTTGCCTATTTTGGACTGGCACAGAAGAGAGTTAAAAAATTTTGGAGGAAATTAACTCTAAAAATCCTTTGATCAAATTTTCACCCAAGGGACCGGGGGAAGCGTTTAATTTTCCCGGGGCAAACAAAACGTGAAAAAATGCAATCGAACTAGTTATATTCCAAAGAAATAGATAGGAATAACACACTACACATGAAAAGCCAACATACCCCAGCTGTGTTTAAAGCGATCCCTAGGGGTCAATTTTTACGTGCTAGACGGATATGTTCAACTGACAGTGAATATCACCTTAATAAAGACAAGCTAGTTGAGAAGTTTGTGGCACGTGGTTATAATAAAGAGGTAGTACAACGAATAGGCGATGAAGTAGGACAGTTGACACGGTGTGAAGCTCGTAAACCTAAAAATAAATCTAAGTATGAACAGAGAGTAGGTTTCGTGTCGGTCTATGACTGCCATGCGGATCTAATAAGAAAAACAATCAGAAAACATTGGCATATAATTCAGGGGGACCCTAAGTTTGGGAACCTCTTTAAAGAGTTTCCCAAGTTTGTGTATCAGAGAGGTAAATCGATTGGCAATACTATCGTCCATTCTGATTTGAGCAGGAAAATATCTAGACAAAAGACATTGGACACACAAAGAAGGGGTACTTACCCTTGTTTGTCATGCCAGAATTGCCATGGTATTATTAAAGGTGCTTTCATCTCACATCCTACACAAGGATATAACATACCAATGAGGGGCTACTTTACTTGCAACACGAGTAAGGTCATTTACTTACTTAAGTGCCCATGTGGCATGTGTTATGTAGGACAAACATCGAGAATGGTTCGAACCAGGATTAATGAACATAAATCCCAAATTCGTTTGTATAAAACTAAGCAACAGGAGGTTAAGGAGAAGGAGAGTGAACAGGTAGCGAAAAATGAGACTAAGAAGAGGTACTCAGAGTCCACAGTAGCGAGACACTTCTTTGATAGGGGACATAATGTCTCTGACCTTCGATGGTGTGTGCTGGAGGAAATAGAAGGGAATGATATCGAACAGGTTAAAATCAAACTCCTGAGAAGAGAAATATATTGGATCACTAGATTAGAGGCGCTTTCACCCAAGGGGTTAAACGAAAATTGTCAGTGGAATGTATTCTTATAATCTTATTAGGTGTGTACCCCGCACCGTAAGGCCCGTTGTTTTTAGGTAGAGTCACTACTCTCTTAGACACATTTGATTATTAGAGTTAGATACCTTAAGTGTTCACTATATATGTAATTTGGATATTTGTGTCTTAGTGTAAGTGACAATAGGTTGGTTAATGGTGTTTGTGTTTATTTTTATTTTTATTAATATTACTGTATTTGCTTAGTAATTTTTGTGAAAGGGCCTGTACGTACCTTGAAGCAGACACTATAAGAACGGCCTCCCTGGAAGTGATGTCACGCTTGAGAAAGGGGGCGTGTCCTCCGAAACGTTGCGTGTTCGGGCCCAATGCAACTATTCTCATAGTTACGGCTTGGGCTAAGTTCTATTCCTCGTTTGGCTGGCAGGCTTGTGTATCTTCATCCGTATCCGGCTAGGACTCGCTGAATTCAGCTAAGTGCTTCGTGCTTTCTCTTTTTTACTTGCATGGTTTCGGTTTTCAAAAACCCCGTCCCTAAAGATTAAGCTATTTATCTATTTACTTTTATTAATAAATAAGAATAAAGAGTTTATACGTGTATCGTTCATTTCTTGGACATCATCTACTTTTTGTGTATAGTCTACATGCATTGCTCTCATTGAGTGTCATGTTTACAGTAATCAGAAAGGGAGGGACAATAATAAACTATCTAGTCTCTCCTTCAGCTTTTGCTGCCAGCTACCTTTCAACTCCTGCAGGTGTATGATCTCCTTGCAGCTGCAGGATCTGCAAAAAGTTCAGGAACATCATCATAGGGTCACTTGAAGACTGCCCAGGTGATCTGGAATAGGGTAAAAAAAATGGACTGTTTAAAAAAAGTAACAAAAATGTAAAAGTAATAATACAAAGAACATGAAGTAGAAATAAAAGTACAATAAACATTAATTTAAAAAATACAAATACATATATGTACACACACATAAATGAATGGAAATCCTAACTTTTAAACTCCAATTACACTGGACAACAAAGCTTTTTCTTCCTAAACACTTTTTATGTTTCTTTTAATTAGAGCTACTGATTAAAAAAATCTTCTTTTTAGGGCCCCGGTCAACATTTATATCAAGGCCCAAAAACAGCACTTTCGGGATTCACCTTTCCCCCCCAAACTGATACAGGCAAGAAGTAAGGATTTGGGCCTATAAAATCTGTGCCATAATTTTTAAAACAAAAATTTAGGCATTCCGCAGTAATGGAAGAAAAGGGGGATATTGTACTCACTTACATAGCACCGCCTTTTCCTAAAGAAACTGAAACAGACTGTCACCTTGAAATCTTTTCCCTCCCACTAAATTGGGTCACAATCTAATTTCCCTTTTTTCAGATACACCCCAAATTTTTTCCTGGGAACCCAAATTTAAAAGGGTTTTTTCCCCATCCCCTAACTTTTGGGTTTTAATGTTTGGGGAACAAGCAGCCACATAAATGGAAGGTGGCCCACATCCCCTGGCTCTCATTTCCCCTTTTAAAAGGGAGCCCCTGAATACAGAAAAGAAAGGGGAAAACCTTTTATAAAAATAAAGAGGCACACTTTCCACGACCCCTTTTCCCTTTTCCCTCTGCCCGATACCCAAAATTTAACATGGGAAAAACCAAAAGAGCCTCTAGCAGAGTTGGGTCGGGTTTTGATTTCGAGACCCCCAACAAAAAAACCCAGATCTCTATGGCAAATGCTAAATTCAGGCTGCAGTTTTAAAAATTTACAGCACTTTCAAAATTCTTCCCGATTATCCCTAATTCAAAACACAGTTTAAATAAAACGCGGGGGCAGAAGGCTGGTTTCTTCCCCCAGTTTCTGCAAGGGGGTTTCTTTAATCAGATGCCAATCCCCTTTAGACTATAATCTTTGGGGTTGGTCGACATCTAATTTTCCAAACCCAAAGGGTGTATTAAAATGGAAAATGCAGAGCGCACAGCTACAAAGAGTGAGGGCGGACAAATGGGCTCTTTTAATGAGAAGGCAGGGGGCGGTTTTCTTTCCATCCCTGCCTTTCCGGTCGCTGTAAAAAAAGCGTTTTTAAAAGCAGAGCAGTCAGCAGGACTTTCCCAGGGAACGTTTTTCCCCTCTAACAGGGGTAGTATTATCAGAAGGGAAAAAAAGTTATGCCAAAAATTTCCCCCCCAGATTTTTCCTGACCAAATGAAAAGGGGGATAAAATATAAAAAAAATTTTTGAAAAAAAATCAACACAAAAGGAAATTTTAAAAAAAAACACTGACGGGCCAAACCGCAACTTTTAGCCCTGCCCCAAAGGTATATCTACACAGCAAAGATAAAAACCATCAGAAAAACTGGGCGGGTTCTAACATCCCCCGTAAATATGGGTTTTTTTGGCATTGCTTTGGCTAAAAACCCTAAAAAGAATTTGGATTTCCCCCCACGACCCAGTATTCCGAAATCTAAAAAGAATCTGGGCAAAAGTTTCAAAAGGGGGACATTAAAGAAATGGGGCTGCCCCCCAAAAAACTGGCCTCATAAAGCTATATTTGATGGAAATCCCATAGATGATGAACAGGGACTCTAAAATTTGGGGAAATTTTGGGGCCCTGTCGCACCAAAATTAGTGAAGTAGACCCCCATTTAAAGAAACTTTTTGGCCCCAGAAAAGTTAGAACCCGCCAGAAACCCGGTTAAAAAATTGTGCCTGAGTTGTCGTATTGGCATAGAAATGCCCCCTGTATTAAAAACCCGCCCGAAGAACAGGTTTTATACTTTGGCCCAACATGTTTTTTAAAAACCCGTGGAATTCAAAAAACCCACTGGGACCCAAAAAACTGGGGCTGTGTAGACTACAGCAAGGAAATTTTGGGTTGCTGTCTATGGGGCACTGGTTTAAGTCAGATTTTCAGTGGTTTTTAAAATAAATGTAACTGCCGAAAATTTTGACTAAAAAACCCGAGCCCTTTTTAGAAAAAACCATTTGGGTTCGCATTTTGAATGTGCCCAAAATTTCCCAAAGGGACCCTTTTGCTTTAAGACAGCAATAAAAAATATGTGCTGTAGTCTACACTGCATGGATTTCTTACTATTGCGTTTAAAATTCGGCAGAATATGCAACATGTATATTCCTCCGGATTCTGCTCGGAATCCTGTACATTCATTTGTACTGGGCCGACGGGAAATCCAAAACTGACTGCAGGCTTCTTGCGCAAAACCGTGGCACTTAAAATGACAAAAAGGCGTTGGATTTTTGGGCAGCATTTTGAAAATTAGCCCCGGTAGACCCAGCCTAAAAAAACCCTTTAACCCTTGATACACCCAAAATCGTGTCTGTAACATAGGAATGATACAATTACAAAAGTAATTTTATTGGCAAAAAAATAAATACATAAATAAATGTGAAAAACAGGGTTTTTTTGTAATTGTTCCCTCATACTATTTTTTTTTTTTAAAATTTAAAACCTTATCCCTGAAGTTAAAAGGGGGAAAAAAAAGGGAACCCTTTAATAAACGGGGGTGAGAAAGGTTTCCCACAGCATTCAAAAGTGCAGGGCAGGAGGGGTTTGGGGGGGTTTAAAAGGGCCCGTCAGGAACTGGTTAAAAAATCCTCCCACCACAGCCCCTGAACACGAACCCCCCGCCGGTTTAATGGGCCCCCGTTTATTTAAAACACCCGAATTTTCCCAGGAGGCAAAGGATTAGTGTAGGGCTAAACTAAACGAGCAGGGCTGTTAACTAGAAGCAGGAAGACAACCGCCACTGCCCTAGAACTTTCTGTCCGTGTCATCGGCGAGTTGTACCAATAAAGTTTTATTTGTTACAAGGCTATCATTCCGCTCCGGCAGATTCGCCGAGGAGCGTCTCATATAATCCCGTGCGCACGAATTTGCTATTCCACTAACCGCTCTTTTTTTTTTTTAAATAAAAAAAAAAAAAAAAAAAAGGAACGCGTGCTATCGTGCAGCCGCCTCACAGTTGAGGCTGCGCATGCCGAGCGAAGGACACTGGAGGTTACGGAATCTGCTTCCTCACCAAGCGCCGAGGGCGGGGTCCGCCTACTGTTTACGACAGTGTACGATACTGTTTCATGCAGGACCTGCGAAAGTGGCAGAGTGAGATGGCGCGTCTGGTTGCAGTGTGCAGAGACGGAGAGGAGGAATTCCCTTTCGACACGAGGCAGATCCCTCTATACATCGACGACACGTTGACCGTGAGTATCCCGGGCTCTTTCCCTGCTCGGCTAAGTTTCTCTTGTACTTTGCTGGGGCCAGCTAGGCAAAGGTTAAGGAAGGGGCAACAAAGAAAGTCTTAGACTAAGACAGTTTTCCTACATAAGACCCTTAATGTAGAACACGCATACAATCAATAGTGTATGGAGATTGTTTGCCATAAATAGCTTAATGTGAGCTGAACAACCTCTTTAAGGTGGGAGGCTTTAGTATACCCAATGACATTGAACTATGAGCGGCTGGGGTGCCACAGTACAGGGAACCAGTAAGAAAATCGCCATCAGGGAGTGAAACCACCGGATGAATTCCACACCTCGACATTTTCATCACAGCGACCGTTTTCAATGCTGCATCTCTGGAGAGCAGTATATCTTGATCCCATGGGCGTGATGCGTGTCGTGTAATCAAGATACACTGCTCTCCTGAGATGTCCCATTGAAAGGTCATTTCAACCCAAAAGTCATGGCGTGGAATTCATCTTGTGGTTATATCGTTGTCTTTGGAGTCTATCTAAATGTATCTCCTAGTAATTTTGTAGTATTGAGATGTATACACGCACGTGTATATGTATGTGTGTGAGATATATATTTATTGTCTGATTTGATGTATCTATATATCTATGCTATTTTCCTGACTACTTTTTTTTTTAATTGGACACCAATGAATGTTCAAGGTGTGTAAGGACACATTTATATAGTCTCTGCGGGACCGATTAGGGATAAGCACTGCACCCTGAGGATCGGGCAGGAAAGTGATCTTTCATGTACACTTTTAGCAAAAATAAAACAAAAAAATGTAACCCAAAACTGACAATTCTGCTTAATACATTTTAAACATCACATTAAATTCCGGGTAATGTCAGACACCAATTTCAGTCGGCTGAATAATGCAGTGAATATGACAATCTGCCGCATGCTGCTCTTTTCCCTTTTGTCCTTTGTACAGTAAATTATTGCTGATTTGCACAGATCCACGACTCTGTTCACCTTTAGGGAATGGTCACACAGTGTGTTCAATATGTTTTTTGATACATTTTTAGGTCTGTGTTTCGGACACGAAAGAGACGCAAACACGCATCCAACAATGTGCAGTGTGTTTTACATTGCTTCAATGTGAAACAAGCATCGGCGTTCAGACGAGTGATCACCGATACGTGGTTTACATGTGTCTTTCGGATCCGTTCAAAGAATTGTCATGTCAATTCTTGATCCGTTTGACGCAGCAGATGCCCTATTTAAAACTATAGGGTGCGTTTCTGCCACAGCCATTGCGCATCCAAACACGCACCTGCGTGCTGGATGTCTTTTATGCAGCACTTTTGAATGCATTTTTCGGATCAAAAATGTATTGAACACGCTGCTACGGATTTGAAAAGGTTAGCAGCCAAATAAAAATTTTAGTTACCAAATATAAATATGTATATGTAATTAAAGCAAGAAAAAAAGTCCTGTGTAGTAAAAATATGATTTTTACAATATCGGGGATATCGGTGAAAATGGAAAAATTTCTGTTTTTCTAGTAGCAAAAAGTGGCACTAAATAAGTTTTGTAATCTGATGTTTTGTAGATAATATATACTTTTAGCTTTGGTGTTACTAAAAGATGCATGTCTGTTTAGGAGTTTTTTTGTTTTTTTTTCCAAATTGGGGCAGATTTATTAATACTGTCTAACTTAAAGAGACTAGACCATTTTATAAACACAATGGTAAATGTGGCACATTGTAAGGTGGTCTCACTTTATACCATTTTTAAGTTGGCTTTCTTTATGCCACTACCTGTGCCCAAATTTTGGTGCACGGTGTCACGCACCAAGCCATGAACCCTTTCCTTTTAAGTCACACCCCTTTTAGTGAGACCACGCCTATTTTATCAGGCAAGGCACGGAAGTCTCTAGATCTTAAACACCTCATAAATGTGGTGTAAACATGTACGACGTTATCTTTGGCGCAAATTGTTCCTGAATTATGCCGCAGAAACTCTCAAACGTGGGTCATCGTGTTCCCTTTTTAAGGTTAGCAAAAGACCTTTGGGTGCATTTTTACTTTTTATTATTGCTGATGTTTTAGCTCCAGTTATAGTTGGGATCCCAGCACTCACTACTTGGCTAATCTGGGACTGTTAAATGGGTTTTACCATAAGGTTAAATAACCTCTCATGGGAATGAGGACAATGACAATGCTTGCAGACCCTGCAGTTCCAGGGATCACATGATGGTAATAAACGGTCCCTGCCCTCTCTCTGGAGAGTCCAGCTATCAGTGGAGCCAGTGTTCCACTCCTGCAGACTCTGCAAGGACATGCAGGAGCATCCTCATAGTCACTTGCAGTCTGGCCAGATGTTTATGGGCTATGAGTTATGTAAAAATGGTATTCCCGTTACATTGAGTAGCTTTAAAAAAGTAGAAAAAGGGGGTGGGGGGGAGACTATTACAAAATACATTGCTGTTCTGATTTTGATTCCCTTCAGAGTTATTGTAGTTCTTATTGCCTGCTTTTGTACACAAGCTTTGGTGCCATTACTCCCTGTAGCTAATTAGCCTGACGAGCTTGTGTATGTTAAGGTAAATTCACACGGCATATACGTGCTGCTATATGCCTGCTGTGGGAGGTACCTGCTGGTCCCACAGTGCTCCAGCCCCCATTCAGTGCTGGTAATACACCGTGAAATAATAGCACTCAGAGAGCTATGGTTTTACCCTATTTGCGGTGCATTGCAGCCTCGCAAATACGCCATGTAAACACCCCCTTACTGACAAACTTAACCCTTTAGAGCTATGTAGCTGTTAATAAACCTCAAGAACTAATGTCCATTTAAGGCTTTGTCTCCACAGGACTGGTTTACAGTCGGATTTTAATGCGGATTTAGTATTTGGAATCTGCAAAAATCTGACTTTAAATCATCACCATAGACTTCAGTGAAAAATCTAAGCTGTTGTCTACACGGTTATAGTACTGTTCTATGATAAGCCACCCCATATGTGAAAGCCACAGCAAGAAGCTGCGGCAATTACTGGGATAGAAGCCGAAAACGTACCGTAAAATACTGGTGAGAAACGAATTAGAATCTGAGCAGTGTATTAGGCTAGGGCCACACAGCATAGGACAAAAAACAACGGAAAGCTGACAGCTTTGTCCGATGCATGAGTGGGGTTTTATCATATTTTGAGCAAAAAGCGCAGTTGGTTTGAATTCTTTTTTGCGCCGTCCCGTGCAATTAAATGTACGGAAAACAGACGGAAAGATGCCGGCAGTTTTTACAACATGTTCCTAAAACCAATGGCATCATAAAATGATCTGTGTAACCTAGAGGTCTTTTTTTTTTTTTTTCTCAGTCTATGGACATGCCAAACAATTGGATTTCCAGCAGTTTTAGAATCCTAAAACCGCCAAAATGACGATTGTTTTTGCATGCTAGACATGGCCTGACAGGCTCACTTATGAATAGCAGAGCTGATAATGCCAATCACTGCTGTAGAGCTGCCACCATCCTAACCAAGAAGTGGGAGCCTGAGACTGGCTGTGGCTCTGTAAAACAGGTTAGTGAGGCAACTGGGCAAATGGAATCGCCAATCCCTTGCTCATGTTGGCCATTTTGGTCATCCTCGGCAGCCCTGTGCATGTAACCGGGGTCTAAAACACCTACCTGACTCGGATTGTTACAGGTCAACAGATTCTCATTGACGCGGCTACAGTCTCACAGACTTCCCACTAGGTGACTGCCCTTCAAGAGGCTTCTGCTGTAGACAGAAATAAGTTCTGCCCCTCAATAAGCCACTATTCATTGCTTGATTACCTGGTCAACTGATTGTCAGTGTCATGTAGTGTGTATCACTTGATGGACACTGTGCGACATTGTATGTACGGGGCTGCACCAGTTATCTGGTGTCTTTTTGGCCCAAAAACTGGCGCAGCCCTGTGTGCTCGATGTAGAAGCAGGCGCAAGTTGTCTCATTACAAGCTTTCAGCCTACTTCAATGTTTCTGGCAGCAACGGATTTTTGAATTCAGGGGCGTGCTTCTTGTCTGCCTCTTCTCCTCCTCCTCCCCCCCCCCCCCCTCTCCTCAGCACACAAAGCTCTCCTCCATAACTTCTATATAGCAGGGGGGAGGGGGTTTGCTGCCAGAGTTAACCCTGTGTGTGCCTGCCTAGGTCTGCTGCAGGCTGCTCACTGCTAGATCAGCTGCACTGTCGGCTCCAGAGTCAGGAGAGGGCTGATCTATGAGTGTGGAGAGGTCTGTGAAGCTGTGTATGCTAATAGCAGAGCAGGGGGGATGTAAGTGTTCCTATACCTGCTTAGCATACAAATCTCCACATCTCAAGCAACAACAAACAAACCCTGTCAGAACAGACACAGGGCAGCTGTGAAGTGAGTTACTATAATCACAATGTGTCACTAGTACAGCAGAGCATGAACCCTTCACATGTCCCCCTGATCTGTTCTATTAGTATAGTCAGAGCTCCACAGACACATCATGATTATAGCAACACACTTAACTGCTGTCACATCTACTGACATCTCTGCTCTCCTCAATCTGTGTAGAGCAGGAGGGAGCAGGCACACACAGGGTTAATCCAGCTACACCGTCGCGAGAGCCCTCTCTCTCCCTTCCCTAGAGAAGCATACTGTGCGGGGGAGGCTCTCTGCTCTGACCTGTATTCAGAGGCTGATGATTCATGTAATAGTGGTAGTTAGAGTTCGTATGTTGACCACTGATTACCCTGCTTAGGAGCTCCGCAACTCCACTTAACTTTAAGCTTCAGAATATAGCCGGGTAAACAGCTCGTAGCAAAAGTAGAAATTTATTGATAAACATACAAACAAGTAAGTATCAAATATAGTAGAGAGTACTTGCACTTGAACCGCGCATCATTCCGTGGTCAACGGGATAGCCGGAGAAGAGCTTCACAATGCACAAGGCATTAGCGTGGCGCCATCAGACTTGGCGTTCCACCTGGAGCAGGTAAGCGGATGGGCGGGCGGCAAGCGTAATCACGCGACGTTTCGGGAGAGTCACTCCCCCTTTCTCAAGCGTGCAGACCCACGTAAGTAACTCCTATTTATACTCACATCAAACAAAGACAAATACAATTTACAAAAACACTTTAAAACTAAGTGCCTCATTCAGGCCGGCCGGGGCTAAGGTGTTAAGATCAAAAATCCAACGGGCCTCTCGACATAGTAAACAAGACTCGAGAGTTAACCCCTCACTACCTTTCACTTCCTCCAATATGCACCATCGCAAGTCAGACACATTATGTCTGCATTCCAAAAAGTGCTTTGCCCCACTAGTCTCCCCAAAGGACTTTGTTTTTTCCTCCTCAATTTTTGCGTTATCCTGCATCACCTTTCTAGCAGCCAATCTAATGCTGGACCGATGTTCATTCAGTCTTATTTTTATATTGCGGGCCGTTTGTCCCACATATCCTTTACCGCAGGGGCATTTAAGCAAATAAATGACCCCTTTGGTATCGCATGTGTAGGCACCTTTGGGAAATATTTTCTTTCCTGTAGTGGGATGAAGAACGAATGGTCCTCTAATGATGGAGCTACAAGTCTGACAATTGCAGCAAGGGAAGGTACCCTTTTTCTTTGGATCTAGAAACATTTGCTTCTTGATATGCCCAGTAGAAATTTAGCTAGACATAATCTGACTCCCAATGGTCCGTCCTTTTCTATAGACGAAGGCTGGTTTCTCCTTGAAAAGCCAACCATGTTTAGAATCAGCCGTAAGTATATGCCAATGCCTCTCAATTGCTTTTTTAATCAATCTGCTATTCTCATCAAAAGTACTGACGAACATCAATCTGTGATCCTTTCTTCTAGTTGTTTGTTTTGTCAGAAGCATATCACGATCTTTTTTAGCTATTTCTCGAGCCACCTGTTCCACCTGTTTACTATGTCGAGAGGCCCGTTGGATTTTTGATCTTAACACCTTAGCCCCGGCCGGCCTGAATGAGGCACTTAGTTTTAAAGTGTTTTTGTAAATTGTATTTGTCTTTGTTTGATGTGAGTATAAATAGGAGTTACTTACGTGGGTCTGCACGCTTGAGAAAGGGGGAGTGACTCTCCCGAAACATCGCGTGATTACGCTTGCCGCCCGCCCATCCGCTTACCTGCTCCAGGTGGAACGCCAAGTCTGATGGCGCCACGCTAATGCCTTGTGCATTGTGAAGCTCTTCTCCGGCTATCCCTTTGACCATGGAATGATGCGCGGTTCAAGTGCAAGTACTCTCTACTATATTTGATACTTACTTGTTTGTATGTTTATCAATAAATTTCTACTTTTGCTACGAGCTGTTTACCCGGCTATATTCTGAAGCTTTCAGAGGCTGATGAGTCATCAGCACTGACAGCCAGTGAGATAAAGATCAACAGGTCGGCTGCTATAGGGATTTCAGGAGCTGATGCACTACTACTAACAGGGATAACTCAAAATCAGTAGGACATTTGTAATGAACATATATTGCAAAGCTGCTTGTTTTTTTAAAGAGAACCTGTCACATAGTTTTTGCCCCCCTGGCTGAGGACAGAACAAGCTAGTGTCAGACCTGCTGTTTCCAGCGCTGTGTCCCTTATTCTTTAAGATGCTGTAGTTTTCGTGTATTTAATGCTCAAATCTGCAGTTTTCAGCCAGAAGAGTCCTTCAGAGTCAGTTTTTTTCAAACCCGGCCAATCGGAGGCTAGCCCCGCCAACCTCAACTGACAAACCTATTACTATGAATAGGTAGAAATATGTGAATAACTGTCAGTGGGCAGAACTAGCCTTTGGTGGGCGGCGCTAACACCTACTCATGAATAAGATTTGAGGGGTAAATGCTCTAAAACTGCTTCATCTTACAGAAAAAGGGGCACAGTGCTGGTAACAGCAGGTCTGACACTAGCTTGTGCTGCCCTCAGCAAGGGGGGCATAACCTATGTGACAGGTTCCCTTTAAAGATCTTTTAATTAAAACCCAATCATTGTAGCGAGACAACCCCTTTAAGTGGGTTACCAGAGTCTGAAGTTTCACTTTGTAGCTAGAAAGCACTAAATCTATGACCTGCAGTAGAACCGGTTCATAGATTCAGGCGCATTCTACACTACTTATGCATGCCAAAAATCCTAAAAGTTGCCCTATGTTTAGTTCTAGTCAGTTGTTTTATGGATAAATGACACAGGACTAATCATCCCATTTCAGAATGGTTTAAATGGTGGTTTTTTTTTTTCATCTTGATGTTTAGTTTGTGCAGCACTTTTCACCAAGTGTGCACCAACAATCAATTCCCCTTGAAATTGTCAGGGCATATTCTTGTCATAAAATAGAGTTTTTTTAGAAAAGCACAAGTAATAGTTAATTAACAGAGATCACATAACGTAATTAACATAACATAATTAATAACATAATTATTAACAGAGATCTAAGAGAAAAAAGGGGTGATGGCAGGTGTCAGGAAGAGTTTAACTGTGTAAAAATAGGAGTGTTATTTTGTCCCTGTATGGTCATGTTGTAACAAAAAAACATTGGGTTCTTTTTTTTTTTTTTTTTTCTGTTTTTATGACCTAGCGTAGTCTGGGGGATTACAACAGGTAACAAAAAGGTATGCGTGTATCGGTGACATATGCCAAAAAGACACTTTTAGCAGCATTGATATTCTTGGCATGGATGATGGGAGCTGTACAGAGCATGAATAGGGTAATAACCTGACATGAACAGGGCCTTAAACATGTGAAGTATTAAGTCCAATTAGGTTTAAATGCTGCCATCTCTGCTTGTGCCCACTTCTGTTTGTTAACCCCTTAAGCCCCAGGCCTGAAAAGTAGTTAATAACCAGAACATTTTTTTTTTTTTTTTTTTAGTTTTTGCTTCCTTGCGTTTCAACAGATGTAACTTTTTTTTTTTTTCAATGATGCAGTTGGATGAGGCCTTGTTTTATTCGGGACAAGTTGTAGTTTATCGGGGAATAGTTTAATTTCACTTAGAAATTAATGCAGAATTTAAAAAAAATAAAAAATTTTTACTTTGTATTTATTTTTTTAACGCCTTTCACTTTCCACACTAATAACTTGTTAGATTAATTCTACACGTTATTACGGTCGTGTGGATACTTAATATGTGTAGTGTTTTTTTTGTGTAATGTATGCACAATTATTTTTTATTTATTTTTATTTTTTTATTTCTTATTTTTACACTTTTTATGTTTTTTACTTTTTTTTTTTTTTTTTTTTTAAATCCCATGAAGGGAGAACTGTTTTTCTTTTTTTTAAAAAAATACTTAGTAATGTGTTAGCATATTCATATATGCTAATACATTCGAATCTGTCAGTCTGACACAGGCAGTGGACTGTGCCGGGCGCCGCAAACCCCAAAGTCTACGGCAACGCCAAAAGACGTCGCTGCAGACGAACGACCCGCACCAGCCGACGACAAAAGACGGTCGTTAAGGGGTTAAAGGAATTGTCCAGTGACGACAGATTTTTGGAATGGTGTTTCTCCTAAAATTTGGCACTTTAGTAATATACGACCATTACATTTTCTCCGGAATACCTGCAGTTATAAATCAGCTGTTAGTTTACAGGGAGCTCAGTAGTTGTGTGTCACACACTGGAAACAGGTCTGTCAAGTCCCAGAGGTCAGGTGACCAGGGGGGGTTTGGCTTTTGTAAGGCCTCTTTGAGGCAAAAGATGGATTTGGCTCTTTTTAGCGGTTTTTAATGTCATTTGCAGGTTTGCTGCTGAATAGACTTGTACTTGCTTGAGCCTTCAGCAACACTTTTACCTTTTGTCTTTCAGAATAGCATACAAGTACACATTTAGGGCAAACTGATATTACTTTTTTAGGAAATGCAGTACAAATTGACATATTGTGAACTTTTCCCATAGGTTTTGCACCATTCAGTTTAGTATGGGGAAAATTTGCTTGTTATCCATGTGGATTTTGTTGTGATTAGTTTGCAATTTTGTAGTAAACTATACAGCTGAAAAATCTACTTTGTGTACAGTCATGGCCAAAAGTTTTGAGAATGACACAAATATTATATTTTCACATGATCTGTTGCCCTCTGGTTTTTATGTGTGTTTGTCAATGTT
>JAODAL010040103.1:0-37280 GCA_025379985.1 Phyllomedusa bahiana
AGAAAAAAAAACCATTGCAGGGACACTATGTATATTAATATGTGTCGCTGTGTTTTTCCTTTTGGTACTTGACATGCTGGGACCCGAGTTCTACAACTACCAAAAACTCTAGGGAGATTACAAGTTTAAAAATAAAAAAAGATTTTAAAAAAGAAAAAAAAAAAAATCTAAAAATTAAAAACATCCCCTTTTTCTTTTTAAATTTAAAAAAAAAATCAAAAGTACCCATAATGGTATTGCCTTTCCCCGCCGGAACCTCGCTTTAGCAGGGGGGGAGGCAGAAGGGATCGCTCCCTCCTGCCCCCCCCCCTGTATGTACGGCGCCGCTGTGCCCGTACAACATGTCAGGCACAGAGGAATAGCGGGCGCTCTCACTTCCCCCGTGACACTGTGAGGGAAAGTCCAGAGCGGGCCCCCTCTGCAGGAGCCTGGTCAGGTAAGTGGATTTATTAAATTTTTTTTTTTATTAAATTTGGGGGGGGTCTGTCTGGTACAATGGGGGGGCTACCGGCTACAATGGGGGGGCTACCTAGCTACAATGGGGCAATACCTGGAACAGAGGGGGCACACCTGGGTAAAAAATGGGGGCCTCCTGGGAAAATGGGGGGCACTACCTGGCTACAAAGGGGGGGCACACCTGGCTAACAATGGGGGGACTACCTGGTACAATGGGGGGGCATACCTGGCTAAAGGGGGGGCACTACCCGGCCTAATGGGGGGATACCGGCTACTAAAGGGGGCACTACCCGGCTACAAAGGGGGCCAACCTGGCTACAGAGGGGGCACTACCTGGTACAATGGGGGGGCTACCTGGCAACATTGGAGGCACTACCTGGGGAAAAAATGGGGGCACAAACCGGCTAAAATGGGGGGCTACCGGCAACAATGGAGGCACTACCTGGCTAAAGATGGGGGCACACCCGGCTCAATGGGGGGGACTACCCGGGGTAAAGGGGGCCACACCCGGGTCTAATGGGGGGCACTACGGGCTAAAAAGGAGGTACTACCTGGCTACAAAGGGGGCAACCTGGGTACAAGGGGGGGGGGGTCTGCCTGGAACAATGGGGGCACTACTTGGCTAACAATGGGGGCTCTTTCCTGGTAACAAGGGGGCATACCGGCTACAGAGGGGGCACTACCCGGAAACAAAGGGGCATCTACCTGGCCAACGAGGGGACTACCCCGGGAAAAAAATGGGGGATCTACCGGGAAAAAATGGGGGCACTACCCGGCAAAAAATGGGGGGTCTACCCGGCAACAAGGGGGGCACTACCGGCAACAAGGGGGGACTACCCGGACAATGGGGGGGCTACCTGGAACAAAAGGAGGCACTACCCGGCTAACGATGGGGGCACTACCTGGTAACGTGGGGGGACTTCCGGCTACAATGGGGGGATACCTGGCTACAAGGGGGGGGACACCTGGCTACAAAGGGGGGCATAGTGGCTACAATGGGGCACTACTGGCTACTAAAAGGGGGTACTACCTGCTACAATGGGGGGACTACCGGCTCAATGGGGGGGGGCTGCCCGGCAACAATGGAGGCCTACTTGGCAAACAAAGGGGGCACTACCCGGGTAACAATGGGGGCATACCTGCTACAGAGGGGGCCCAAAACCCGGCAAACATGGGGGGCATCTACCCGGGAACGAGGGGGACTACCCGGGAAAACAAGGGGGCATCTAACGGCCAACAGAGGGGGCACTACCTTGGGAAAAAAGGGGGATCTACCCGGCAAACAAAGGGGGGCAAACTACCGGGAACAAAGGGGGGGATCACCTGGCTACAAATATGGCCTTACCTGGCTACAGAAGGGCATCTATTTGGCTACAAGGGGGGATCTACCCGCCTGTAAGGGGGACACCTATTAAGGGGGGCTACACTGGGTATAGGGGATTACCTGGCTTTCTTCCAAAGCCTTATGCAGTTAGGGGGAGTAGTGTGCTTTTTGAAGGGGCGTGGATACCGTCAAGATGGGCGGGCTATGCAAAAACTTTGCTACGCGGCCGCCCATATATCTCCTCTTTTTAAAATTTTAAAAGTTTGGGAAAAATGCTTAATGTCATTATAAACTTCGGGGGCCTTAATGTGTAGATTAGGGTACTTCAGGGTGGCCTGGTGTGGGGGACATGCTGGACTTGTAGTTCTGCAGGAACTGCTGTGGGGGTGCAGGGTACTACATATGCCTTTTTTGTTTTAAAGGCTAAAGATTGTAGCTTCTATACCTGTAGTTCCACACAGCTTCTTAAAAAAATACAAATCCAGGCAGTCTGCCACATAGACCAGTTTCAAAACCAGGAAACACATTTGCAGGGACACATATTTTACAATATACACATACACACAATTTATTTTTACACCCTGGAGTTGTAGAAAACATTTTTCCCACAGTGCAAGACCATAAGGAATACACATTGCAGGGACACTATTAATACATATATTTAAGTGGTCTGCAATGTGTTTTCTTATGGAATTGACACTGCTGGGGCCTGTGTTCTACAACTCCCCGTACTCTTGGGGATTACAAGAAAATAAAAAAAATTTAAAATGAAAAAAAAAAAAAAAAAAAAAAAACTAAAACATTAAAAATCCCCCTTTTGCTATTTTAAAAATAAAAAAATAAAAAATGACCCCAAATTTGGTATTGCCTCATCTTAAAAGTCCGTCTATTTAAAAAAAAACTAATTTACTCCTATGGTGAACACTGAGACTTGTAAAAACTATCTAACATTTTATAATCATATATGGCGTAAAAATGGTCAAAGTGTAAGTTTTAGTTGTAAAGTGATTTTTTTCTCAGTGACAGTACAATGGTTTTTTCGTCCTTTATGTTTGGGGTTATCTGGCAGTAATTTTTGGATTTGTAAATTGTTTTAATTGGGTTATGGTCTTTGTAATTGATTTGGTGCTAACAGTTGGTGGTATTTGTCCTTTATAGTGGTGAAAAAACAGTGATATTGGCGGTATTTTTGGTTTTGGGATATTGATTTAGAGGTAACAGTAAGGGTTATTAAATACATGGTGTAGTGATATCTGGGGATTCTTGGCTTTGTATATTGTTTTTTTTGGTAATATACTCTTTTCTAATTGGTTTTATCTGATATTATAATGAATTAGTCACTATATTTCTGGGGACATGGGCTGGTTGTTTTTGGCCCCTTTTATACATAGTTTTACTGAGAATACAGAAACGTCAAATTAAACTGTACGGTGTAAACTCCCAAAAAAAAACAAACCAAAAAAACAAAAGGAAATTTAATTTTTTTCCGTTCACCTCACAAAGAATTGGGTGAGGGAAGGGGCCGATCGGGGGCGACGCTTGGCTTGAAACATATTTTTCTTTATTAAACCCTTTTTTAAAAACTAGGTCCACAGGACTGTCTTTTAGGGAGGGGGCCCAAGTGAAATTTTGCACCCAGGCCCACAAACCTCTTGCCCCCCCTGCATGGAGTGATATTGGGGGGCAGGGATGGGTTTTTTATGGGACTGTATAAAGGAGGGGAGGGTGTTTTTACATGGGGTGTATATTGGAGGGGAAGGATGGTTTTACATGGGACTGTATACTGGAGGTGACATCACAGATAATAAATGGGATAAACCTGACCTCCCTCCCATTATAATGGAGGACGCTCACTGACCCTCAGACACCAATTCCCATTGGATGAGAGCAGCCACAATGCATTGTGGGAAGGCTCTGCACAGGACTAATGGGCCGAGCACTCGCTCCCTTCTATACATGAGGGGGCGGCTGTTCCCTCTTGGTCCCATCTCTTCTGGGATCTTCATGTTGGTGCAGGGACTCTCTAGACCATGAGGACTCCTGACACGGTTGGGGTATTTTGGACACAGTATAAGCTCCTCCTCCTGCATTAGTTCCCAGCATGCAGTGCGGCGTTCTGATGTTGGGGAGTGTGGGGTGTCAGTAACTTGGTGCACTACACGTGATATAAGGTGATATAAGGACGGAATCCCATAGAAGCCTATGTATGTGCAGATACCATGCAGCCCCTTCCCCTATAGAGAGTGCAGAGCGGCTGCTTCCCCTATAGAGAGTGCAGAGCGGCTGCTTCCCCTATAGAGAGTGCAGAGCGGCTGCTTCCCCCGTATCTCACACTTGTGTCCTCTTCCCTGCTCAGTCGGTTTCTGTATTCTGTAGCCGCCATTTAACCCTTTATAATTTCCAGTAGGGGGGAGGAGGCTTATATTGGTGCTGAGCCCTTAGAGGGAGATGACGGCCCAAAGTGGAGTCACCAGTTAATGCCAGCGCGGTGCAGTATACAGAACTGCGTGACTGGCTCTCTATGGAAAACATTGTGCAGGTGTAAGAACCGCTTCCTGACATTGGGCGTATGGTCACCTCTAATACAGCAAGGTGCTGCCACATATGGAGGTGCCCATACATCCAGGACATCATATGCACAGGCAGAGCCCGCACGATCAGCGCATGTATATTACAGCCAGCTTCATGCGATATCACCTAGGACTGGAGTTTACTCTGGTTTTGGCCGATTAACCTCTTAGATGCTGCCAATTGTTACGGTGCATCTAAGGCAAAGAAAGAAGGAGAGAGCTCCCTCCGTCTCCATCAGCTCCCGGGGTGCGACCGTTTTCATGACAGCCCGGAGGCCTAACAAAGGCAAGAGTTAAGTCCCTTATAGAGACAAGTGTGAAAATAAAAAAAAGTAAGAAAATAAGTAAAAAACACACAAACAAATCTAAAACACACACAAGACATTCAAATGGCGATCACCCCAAAAAGATCAAAAATAGAGTGCACATATTTGGTGCTAGCGAGTAGTCTATAAATCTGCTTGATGAAGACCCTTAGGGATAGAAACCTCACACGTCTATAATGGATGCTTTTTTTGCAAAGAAAAAAGTCACATTTCTAACCTGCTGGAGGCTGTTTTTTTTTTTTTTTAATTATTTAGTTTCTAAAACTGTCTTGTTATTTAACCTGCATGATGAGCGCCTTAAGGTAAGAAACAATGGTAATGACCATATTCATCCCACTGCACATAAAATGGAATAAAAGGTGATCAAAAAGTCATATAAACTCCAAGGTGGCCCAAAAAAAACCATCCCAAAAAGATATAAAAAACCTCTTACATAGCCCCATATATAGAAAAAACAATCATGGCTATCAGCAGAGAGCGGAGCATGAACATTGATCTACACAAAAAACACTGTTAAAAAAAGTGAATAAACTGAATATCACTGAATTGTGTCACATCAGAGAGTAAAACTTACAGGTCACATGTCCTGCAGGGCGACTGCTGTGAAAGAAAAGCTCCAAGGATCGCAGCACTTTCCTCATCCCGCCTCCCAAAAAGCAGATTTCAAGAAGATCATAAACCCCAAAACCAATGGAAACATCAACTCCTCCTACAGAACACAAGCCCCCACACAGAGAACACGAGCCCCACACAGCTCCCTCCACAGAACACGAGCCCCCACACGGCTCCCTCCACAGAACACGAGCCCCCACACGGCTCCCTCCACAGAACACGAGCCCCCACACGGCTCCCTCCACAGAACACGAGCCCCCACACGGCTCCCTCCACAGAACACGAGCCCCCACACGGCTCCCTCCACAGAACACGAGCCCCACACTGCTCCCTCCACAGAACACGAGCCCCACACTGCTCCCTCCACAGAACACGAGCCCCACACTGCTCCCTCCACAGGACACGAGCCCCACACAGCTCCCTCCACAGAACACGAGCCCCACACAGAGAACACGAGCCCCACACGGCTCCCTCCACAGAACCCGAGCCCCACCCGGCTCCCTCCCCCGAACACCCCCCCCCACACGGCTCCCTCCACATAACACGAGCCCCACACGGCTCCCTCCACAGAACACGAGCCCCACACGGCTCCCTACACAGAACACGAGCCCCACACGGCTCCCTGCACAGAACACGAGCCCCACACGGCTCCCTGCACAGAACACGAGCCCCACACGGCTCCCTGCACAGAACACGAGCCCCACACGGCTCCCTCCACAGAACACGAGCCCCACACACGGCTCCCTGCACAGAACACGAGCCCCACAACGGCTCCCTGCACAGAACACGAGCCCCACACGGCTCCCTGCACAGAACACGAGCCCCACACGGCTCCCTGCACAGAACACGAGCCCCACACGGCTCCCTCCACAGAACACGAGCCCCACACGGCTCCCTGCACAGAACACGAGCCCCACACACGGCTCCCTCCACAGAACACGAGCCCCACACACGGCTCCCTCCACAGAACACGAGCCCCACACACGGCTCCGTCCACAGAACACGAGCCCCACACGGCTCCGTCCACAGAACACGAGCCCCACACACGGCTCCGTCCACAGAACACGAGCCCCCACACGGCTCCCTCCTGTCACGGTCCGTGCCACGTTCCTGTCCTTATGCTGCGGCCTCTGCTGCGAACCGCAGTCGTACCTATGTTCCTATCGCAGATCTGTTTCCTGTTGCAGTGTCACTGTGTGCGCTCCTGTAGCCGCTGCTTACTCACCTGTGATTGCTATGCGGCTTTCTCTTGCTATGCTGCTCCTCCATCTTGGCTGCCCTGATTCCCTGTCTCTATAGAGGGCGGCGGCCACATCTACCCTTCCTTTATTCCCACCGTGTGCAGCCGGGTTGGGCTTCCTCTGCCAATCCCCTTCTACCTGTGGGTTTATAAGCCTGCTTCTCCTCACACTCCCTGCCTGATCCTTGTTGTTGTTACTGTTGTTGTGTCATGGTGTAGTCTGTTGTTGCTGTGTATTGTCTTCTTGTTTCTTGTCCTTGTGGTATCCTCTATGTTTGGTTAGTCTCCATGTTGCTTTCCATGTGTCTGTCTGCACCTTTGTCTGTGAGCTTCTTTGCCATGTTAGGCCTGGTTCACACGGCTTATTTGGGCACGGATTGGCGCCATACTCCGCGCCGGATTTGCGCTGCAATACAGCGCCAATCCGTCCCTGTCATTACGGTAATCCACTGTTCTCATAGAGAACAGTGGATTCCATCGCTCCTCCCTGCTCGGCGAATCCGCTGCGGGGGGAGAAAGTGACATGAACATTATTTACGGCGCGTAAGCGCCGTAAACAATGCATTGTCTATGGGGCCGAGAGCGGCGCCCCCGCCGCGCTCTGGCCCCACCCCCGTCCCGCCCCTTATTCACAGCTTGTTTCTGCTGTCCCTGTTTCCATATCTGTGAGTTTCCTTGCCTTGTTCCCTTGCCTGAGTCCTAGCCTTAGTCTCTGATCTTGTTCTGTGTGTTGTTTTCCAGTCAGTCTGTTTTGTACCTTGGCTTCTGTTTAACCTTCTTGCTTGGCATCCGTTTAGTCCTGTCTGTCTGTTTGTTCTGTACCTGCACATATTTACTTCTAGTCTGCTTTGTCTCTGTCCCTTATCCTGTTGGTGCCTAGCATTGGCACTTCTGGCCTGTCTGGTCAGCTGCCACTGCTGGGGACTGCTCTGAGGTAGCACCTGGTGGCTGTTAGGGTCAGCCAACCTTACCATCAAAGGCTCTGTGAAGATACCCATGCCCGATGGCCACTTGGTTACGCCCCCTCGGAGCAAGCCCGGCAGTGGTCCAGTGGGTCCACTACCCGCTTTCCCCGCTCATCCGTTACACCTCCACAGAACACGAGCCCCCACACAGCTCCCTCCACAGAACACGAGCCCCACACAGCTCCCTCCACAGAAGACGAGCCCCACACTGCTCCCTCCACAGAACATGAGCCCCACACAGCTCCCTCCACAAAACAAGAGCCCCACACAGATCCCTCCACAAAACACGAGCCCCACACAGCTCCATACACAGAACACGAGCCCGACACAGCTCCGTACACAGAACACGAGCCCCACACCAGCTCTGTACACAGAACACGAGCCCCAGGCGGCTCCCTCCACAGAACACGAGCCCCACACGGCTCCCTCCACAGAACACGAGCCCCACACAGCTCCCTCCACAGAACACGAGCCCCCACACGGCTCCCTCCACAGAACACGAGCCCCCACACGGCTCCCTACACAGAACACCACCACCCACAAAGCTACCAACACAGAACACGAGCCCCCACACAGCTCCCTCCACAGAACACGAGCCCCCACACTGCTCCCTCCACAGAACACGAGCCCCCACACTGCTCCCTCCACAGAACACGAGCCCCCACACTGCTCCCTCCACAGAACACGAGCCCCCACACAGCTCCCACCACAGAACACGAGCCCCCACACAGCTCCCACCACAGAACACGAGCCCCCACACAGCTCCCACCACAGAACACGAGCCCCACACAGCTCCCTCCACAGAACACGAGCCCCACACAGCTCCCTCCACAGAACACGAGCCCCCCACACAGCTCCCTCCACAGAACACGAGCCCCACACAGCTCCCTCCACAGGAACACGAGCCCCTCACAGCTCCCTCCACAGAACACGAGCCCCACACAGCTCCCTCCACAGAACACGAGCCCCACACAGCTCCCTCCACAGAACACGAGCCCCACACAGCTCCCTCCACAGAACACGAGCCCCACACAGCTCCCTCCACAGAACACGAGCCCCACACAGCGGCCTCCACAGAACACGAGCCCCACACAGCTCCCACCACAGAACACGAGCCCCACACAGCTCCCTCCACAGAACACGAGCCCCCACACAGCTCCCTCCACAGAACACGAGCCCCCACACAGCTCCCTCCACAGAACACGAGCCCCCACACAGCTCCCTCCACAGAACACGAGCCCCCACACAGCTCCCTCCACAGAACACGAGCCCCACACAGCTCCCTCCACAGAACATGAGCCCCACACAGCTCACTCCCCAGAACACGAGCCCCACACAGCTCCCTCCACAGAACACGAGCCCCACACAGCTCCCTCCACATAACACTAGCACCACACATCTCCCTCCACAGTACACGAGCCCCACACAGCTCCCTCCACAGTACACGAGCCCCACACAGCTCCCTCCACAGTACACGAGCCCCACACAGCTCCCTCCACAGAACACGAGCCCCACACAGCTCCCTCCACAGAACACGAGCCCCACACAGCTCCCTCCACAGAACACGAGCCCCACACAGCTCCCTCCACAGAACACGAGCCCCACACAGCTCCCTCCACAGAACACGAGCCCCACACAGCTCCCTCCACAGAACACGAGCCCCCACACAGCTCCCTCCACAGAACACGAGCCCCCACACAGGTCCCTACACAGAACACGAGCCCCACACAGGTCCCTACACAGAACACGAGCCCCACACAGCTCCCTCCACAGAACACGAGCCCCACACAGCTCCCTCCACAGAACACGAGCCCCACACAGCTCCCTCCACAGAACACGAGCCCCACACAGCTCCCTCCACAGAACACGAGCCCCACACAGCTCCCTCCACAGAACACGAGCCCCCACACAGCGCCCACCACAGAACACGAGCCCCACACAGATCCCTCCACCGAACACGAGCCCCCCCCTGCTCCCTCCACAGAACACGAGCCCCACACAGCTCCCTCCACAGAACACGAGCCCCACACAGCTCCCTCCACAGAACACGAGCCCCACACAGCTCCCTCCACAGAACACGAGCCCCACACAGCTCCCTCCACAGAACACGAGCCCCACACAGCTCCCTCCACAGAACACGAGCCCCCACAGCTCCCTCCACAGAACACGAGCCCCACACAGCTCCCTCCACAGAACACGAGCCCCAGACCTCTCCCTCCACAGAACACGAGCCCAACACTGCTCCCTCCACAGAACACGAGCCCCACACAGCTCCCTCCACAGAACACGAGCCCCACACAGCTCCCTCCACAGAACACGAGCCCCACACAGCTCCCTCCACAGAACACGAGCCCCCCACACAGCTCCCTCCACAGAACACGAGCCCCACACAGCTCCCTCCACAGAACACGAGCCCCACACAGCTCCCTCCACAGAACACGAGCCCCACACAGCTCCCTCCACAGAACACGAGCCCCACACAGCTCCCTCCACAGAACACGAGCCCCACACAGCTCCCTCCACAGAACACGAGCCCCACACAGCTCCCTCCACAGAACACGAGCCCCACACAGCTCCCTCCACAGAACACGAGCCCCACACAGCTCCCTCCACAGAACACGAGCCCCACACAGCTCCCTCCACAGAACACGAGCCCCACACAGCTCCCTCCACAGAACACGAGCCCCACACAGCTCCCTCCACAGAACACGAGCCCCACAGCTCCCTCCACAGAACACGAGCCCCACACAGCACGCACCCCAGAACACGAGCCCCACCCAGCTCGCTCCACAGAACACGAGCCCCACACAGCTCCCTCCACAGAACACGTGCCCCACACACCGTTTCCTCCACCGCACACGAGCCCCACACAGCTTCCTCCACAGAACATGAGCCCCCACACGGCTCCCTCCACAGAACACGAGCCCCACACAGCTCCCTCCACAGAACACGAGCCCCACACAGCTCCCTCCACAGAACACGAGCCCCACACACCGTTTCCTCCACAGAACACGAGCCCCCACACAGCTCCCTCCACAGAACACGAGCCCACAAACCGTTTCCTCCACAGAACACGAGCCCCCACACGGCTCCCTCCACAGAACACGAGCCCCCACACGGCTCCCTCCACAGAACACGAGCCCCCACACAGCTCCTTCCACAGAACACGAGCCCCCAACCGGCTCCCTCCACCGAACATGAGCCCCACACGGCTCCCTCCACAGAAGAATGAAATATTCTGGCTCTCAGACTGCGGCAATGCAAACACAGGTTTTCTTTTCTAATTAAAAGTGTTTTTATTGTATGAAAACAGCAAATCAAAATATATATAAATTGGTATTGCTGTAAATGTATCGACTTGTTGAGTAAAGGTAGCATGTGACCGCTGTAGGAAATAAAAAACATTACCTGTATTTTGTTTACCTGCCTCCTAAAATACTTGACAAAAAGCGATCAAAGTATCATATGAATCCCAAAATGACACCAAAGAATATAACAACTCATCCTGCAAAAAACAAGCCCTTAATCAGCTCCATATACAGAAAAATAATAAAGTTATGCCCGTCAGACTATGATGACATAAAAACGCAATGTTTTATAAATGCATTTCTATTGTGTAAAAGTAATGAAACATAAAAAACTATATAAATTGATATCATTGTAATTGTACCGACTGCTCAGTGAAGTTATGTCATTAATATCGCACGGCGAAGGCTGTAAAAATAAAATCCAAAGAAACAATGGTGGAATTACTGTTTTTTTTTTTTGCATGATACACCTGTAGATGAGATTCCCGATGGGTGTTGAATCTAAACTGTGGCGACTTCTAGGAGGTGTCACCTGTTCTGGTACTTTGGGGGGGGGTTGAAAATGGAACACTGCACTCACCAAAATCTGTGATCCAAAAGCGAAATAGCGCTCCCTCCCTTGTACACCCAGCCATGCGCCCAAACAGCAGCTTACATCCACATACAGGATATTGGGGAAATTGGAAGAAATTGTGCAGTAAATTTCAGGGTGCAATTTTTAAGGAACTTTTGTTTTCCAAAATGGGGCCTTTTTAGAGAGGTTTATTAAGAGGAAGTTAATGTTTTTTGTGGACTGAGTAGATGATTTTTATTGGTGCTATATTGGGTGCATATGACACTTTGATCACTTTTTTTAAGGTTTTTAGAAGGTGAATTAAACAAAATACAGCAATCCTGATAGTGTTTTTTGTTTTTCTTACAGCAGTCACCGTGTAGTATAAATAACAAGCTAGCTTTACTCAGAAAAGCGATACGATTACAGCAATACCCAATTTATATATATATATATATTTTTTTTTTTTTTCAAAGAAATTTTTATTGAATTTTCATCAAATACATTGATTAAACATCATCAATGAGGAAGGGGAGAAACAAGGGGATAAAAAAAAAAATGTGACGTCATGACTGGTAAGATTCAAAGAATTACATTGAGCAATAAATCATCTGCAGTTATACAAATCTTGTACATTAATCATGTTCCACAACATACTAAATTCTTATAAGCTATCAGAACAAGATCCCTGATCAATGAGTTTCCCGATGAATGTTGTATAGAAAATAATCATATTAATTATAGTAACTAGACAGTAACCATGGAGACCAGATATCCCCAATTTTAATCCGATTATGGGGGGGGGTATCACTAGACAGGTTTCACAGTGACATTGTCTATTAATTCTGGAGATTACTTCCTTAATATTTGGAGTATGGGAGGTCTTCCAGTGAAAGGCTATAACACTTCTTGTAGCTATTAAGGCGTGTAAAAGGACTGTTTAGAAGGGGTGAGGAATATTTTCATATTTCAGGTCTAGTATTGCCATTTCAGGTTTTAATTTAATATTCCAACGAAAAAGTTTACACAACAATGTTTCTAGTTCCTGCCACAAGGGTTTGACTATCGGGCAGGTCCACCACATATGTAGTAATGAGCCTTTCAGGCCACATTTCCTCCAGCAAAAGGGAGAGTACTCTGAATTAACATGGGCCAGCCTGTTTGGAGTTAGGTACCACCTTAAAATGTATTTTTCTAGAGAGTTCAACATGGTTTGCGCATCTAGATGTTTGAATTGGTACATTGGCTGCTTTGAGCCATTCTTCTGCTGAAAAGGATAAGCCTAGCTCACCTTCCCATTTTACTGCATATGGGGGTTTAATATCTAGATCAAAATCATATAGAGTTTGATAGGCAGAAGATAGATCTTTTATATTTCGTACTCTTTTTAACAAAAAGTTAGAAAAAGGTGTATGCG
Organism: Phyllomedusa bahiana; assembly: GCA_025379985.1. NCBI lineage: Eukaryota > Metazoa > Chordata > Amphibia > Anura > Hylidae > Phyllomedusa > Phyllomedusa bahiana. The sequence goes on from JAODAL010040103.1 coordinate 12,772, forward strand.
TGTGGGACTGCGTTGGCCATTTGCAAGACTGGATCCAGTGTCTCACTTGTAAATAGAGAAAGAATTGTTGTTTGGGGATCGAATATTGATGTGCTAATTCTGCAAATGATTTAATATGGTTTTCATGGAAAAGATCACCAACCATTCGCATTCCCAAGTCAATCCAGTTTGAGATACGAATTTCTGGGGGTATAATCTGGATGACTGATAACGGACAGGACATTTTGTCTAACTGGACCCTTTGTTTAGTTGCAATGCGTTTGTACCATATCAAGGCTGCGTGTGAAAGAGATAGTAACAAGTATGTTTTGGGTTTACCACCATATGTCATGGCAATCAGGTGTTCTTTAAATGACCCGTCAGCTATTACAGAGTATTCTATACATGACCAGTGATGAATACTTGGCGCGTTCCAAAAGAAAAAGAGGGGTTCGAGGATTTCAGCTATGTTGTAGTGTAAAAGATTAGGAACTGATAAACCTCCATGTGCAGATTTTCTATATAGGTATTGGTTTTTGAATCTGGATCTCTTGGAACCCCATATAAAGTGTAGAATGTGGTGTTGTAGGGTAGAGAAAATCGCATTAGGAAACAGATATGGGAGGGATCTGGCAACATATAGGTACTTAGGCAAGAGTAACATTTTAACTAGATTGATATGTGCTAACCAAGAGAGGTGCAACTGGTTCAAACAATATATTTCTTTAAGGATGGAGGAGGAAACATCATCTAAGTTTTGTTGTATTGTTTTGTCTATGTTTGGGTAGATCTTAATCCCTAGGTAAGGAACAAAATCATCCGCCCAAATAAAATCTACGTCCGATAGTTGTGATTTCAAAGAATGGTGACAGTTAATGGGTAGAAGTATAGATTTTGTGATATTTAATTTATAGTATGATATTTTGGCATACCGATTTAGTAGAGTCAGGAGAGCAGGAATGGATGTACTTGGTTGTTGGCATAAGATCAGGATGTCATCGGCGTATAGGCTAATTTTATGATTCTCCTGGTTTAACTTGATTCCTTGAATGAGGGAAGAGCATCTGATGTGTTCTGCCAGAGGTTCGGCGCAAAGGTCATAAATTAATGGAGATAGGGGGCATCCCTGTCTAGTGCCGTTTGATATCTTAAAACTGTTAGAGATAAATCCAGAGGCCGAAACTTTTGCAGAAGGGCAGGAGTATAAGGACAACACTGCTGAAAGAATGAAACCGGAAAAACCAAATTTTTGTAAAGCTTTTTTCATGTATTCCCAGTTTATTCTGTCAAAAGCTTTCTCTCCATCTAGTGACAAGAGAGCAATGGGTATTTTTTCAAGTTGAGCTATTTGTAGGACATCTAGGACCCGTCTAATGCCATCCCTGGTTTGTCTGTGTTTAATAAAGCCTACCTGGTCTTTGTTTATTAGAGATGGGAGTACGTTATTAAGTCGGTTGGCTAAAATTTTGGAGTAAATCTTAACATCTGAATTGAGTAGAGAGATTGGTCGGTAATTAGACACTTGATCCATGGATTTACCTGGTTTGGGGATGGTCGAGATGGTAGCTGTTAACATCTCCTCTGGGAATGACCCTTTTGTAGTAATAGCGTTAAAAAGTCGAGAAAGGTGAGGGAGAAGAGTGTTGTTGAAGAGCTTAAAGTATTCATTAGTTAGGCCATCTGGCCCCGGGGATTTGTTGCATTTTAGTTGTCGAATTGTTGCTTCGATTTCTGAGGGAGTAATGGGGAGGTTAAGAGAGGAAAGTTGTTCATCAGTTAGGGAGGGAAGAGATACTTCATTAAGGAAACTATCAATGTCCTCTCTACGGACCGGAGCTATGCAGGGGTCTTTATTTAAGTTATATAAAGAACTATAATAGGCCGCAAATTCATTAGCTATTTGTTGTGGGTCGCAAATTTTGCCTTTGCTTGGGGAATTAAGAAAGGGGATTCTAGTTTTTGCCTGTGTGACCTTAACCCTTTTAGCTAGTATCTTACTGGATCTATCCCCTTGTAGGTAGAAATTCCATTTCAGTCTGTTTAATTGATTCTCATATTGTTGCAAGTGAAAATTGCTAAGCTGTTTTTTTAATTCTTCCCTAGTTCTTCCCTAATGTTTTGAGTAGGATTTATTTGACTTGACTATCTAAAGTTTTAATCTTATCTAACACTTCATTTATTTTATTATCTCTAGATTTTTTTTCTTTCTTGGCTATTGAAATGAAAAGGCCTCTGATGTAGGCTTTGTGGGCACACCATACCAATTCTTTCGATGTTACAGATGAGACATTAATATCAAAATATTCTCTAAAAGCTGTCTCAATCTCTGTGATAACCTTAGGGGATTTAAGCAGAAAGTTATTAAGGCGCCAGGGAGTACGGGAAGGAGCAGAAAATAGATCTTTTATCATTAAGAAGACTAGAGCGTGGTCCTACATCCTATATAGGAATTTGAAACATTCTGTAGGGCCTGTCTGTTAGTTAAGAAGTAATCTAATCGCGCATGAGAGTTTTGTGCAGCTGAATAATGAGTAAAATCTAACTCTGTTGGGTGGGAGTAGCGCCAGGGGTCATGAAGGTTTTCTTCTGAGATCAGATTTTTAAGTTCTGGGGAATGCCTGAAGTTGTTGCTAGATTTGTCCTGCGATTTATTAATAATAATATTAAGTCGCCACACATTATAAGATTTCCTCTAACATTTTTCTTAATTTTCAGAACCAGTTTGGAAATGAAGGAGATCTGATGAGTGTTAGGGGCGTAAAGTGTTACTAACGTATATGCCACATTATTGAGAGTGCATTGTATAATGACAAATCGACCTTTTGGATCTAAAATTGATTGAGTAAGACAAAAAGCAATTGAATCTTTAACTAATATAGAGACTCCTGCTTGTTTGACGTCCAGTGCTGAATGAAAAGCGTGTGGAAACTTTTTATGGCTCAGTCTAAATAAATCCATCTTTTTGAGGTGTGTTTCTTGCAAGCACACTACATCAGCATGGGACTTCAAAACTTCTTTCCATAGTAGGGATCTCTTGAACGGTGAGTTGAGACCATTCACATTAAGCGATAGAAACTTAATAGCCATGGTGGAGGCTGAGAAAAACTTAGGTAGAACATGCGCATTAATACAATTTCAAGTAAACATTGTTCCGTCAAGGAGAGGGTATTATACATGACATGACACAGCAAAACCATTTTAAACTGAACCAGGTGAAGATGTAGAACTGGCATGTGAAGAGTGAACGTTGGAACAGAAAATAGGCTTGTCAATTTATATTTTTTATGTGTTGCTGCTTTTACACATTAAAACACTTTTATTCTAAAATAAAACCCGTTTTTGCCTCGCCGTGGTCTGAGAGGCATCATTTTTTTACCTTCTCTATACGGAGCTGTGCTGGGTCCTTGCTCTTTGTGGGTTGAGTTGTGTTTTATTGGTCTCAATTTTGAGGGGACAAGGCTTTTTGTTCTCCTTTTAATCAGTTTTTTGGGAATCATGATGAAGACAATACAGCGGTGACCGTGTGGTATATGTGACTTGTTGGTTTTACTCCCTTGGTCAATGTGATTACAGTGATGCCCAATTTCTATAATTTCTTATGTTGTAGCTGTGTAAAGCAATGTTGGTGCTCTGCTATCTTGAAGGCCATACTTCTTTTTTTCTCTATACGGAGCTGTGTAAGGCTTTCTTTTCACTCTCGGGATGAACTGACTTTTTTTGGTGCCATTTTGGGATTTATGTGACTTTTGATTGCTTTTTCTTCCATTTTATGTGCAGTGAAATGAAGAAAAATCCCAATTCTGTCTTTTTTTTAGTTTTTTTTACGGCCTTGATCATCTGGGTTAAATCATGTGACAGATTTATAGGCGAGGTCGCTACGCATGTGGCAATACTAAATATGTGTTAATTTTGGTCTTTTCTTACTGGAGTTTGTAACAGGGAGAGGGTGGTGTGTGTTTTTTTATTTCTCTATTTTTACTATTTTTTACAACAACTACCTTTTTACTTATCCCAATAGGGGACTTGACTCAGCGATCCATTCGATCGATCCATAGCTGTACTGCTATACATTGCACCTGTCAATAACCATGCCTGGCTGTGCTCTCTGGGCACAGCCAGGCGTGATTAGACGTAATAGACAACCCGGAAGCCTTTGCTAGGCTTCAAGGTTGTCCTGGAGACCATTGGCACCTTGTGGGAGACAGAGGGAGCTCTCTCCTTGTCTCTTTCCCTTAGTTGATGTGGTTACATTTCACCATAGCATCTGAGGGGTTAACCGGCAGTTACTGGAGTAAGCTCTGGTCTCAGGCAATGCTGTCGGACATCTCTGGTTTCCCACAGCGATCGTGCAGACTCTATTTTTGAGCCTGCACGATTTCCATGATGTGACTAAGTTATTTTGCATTAACCTCTATTCGACCTTGAGGTCAACTTATGTCAAATGTCAGGAAGCGATAATGTTTCTGGCAAGGACTTGGATCACAAAGTCTGTCAAAATTGCTGAGAATGATTTCACTGTAAAGGGCACTATTTATTCTGCTGAAAGTCCTTGTAGTCAGCAGGTTCCATAGGCGACATCAGTGTCAGAAATGTTACCGATCCGGGACTGTCATTATTTTCATTGTCCTGTTCCTTTGATGGAACAGAAAACTGGAAATAACAATATGAACTGAGTCTTAGTGACGGTGTTTAACCGACCCACTGGAAGACCAAAGAATCCTCTGGTGAGCCCTGAGTCAGAAACATACACACCCAGCAACACAGGTGGCATGATCAATACATCACGTCACCTGTGCTGATTACTATCGTGCGGCTTAGGCCTACGGGCCACTGCTGCTGGTTCGGGGCCGACTGGGATTCCAGTAGTCTCCTGGTGGGCCCAGAGCTCCATGGCAGTGGGACCCAAGGCCTACGCCACACAGTAGTAAGCAGTGCAGGTGGCATGATATATTGATCACTCCGCTTGCATTGCTGGGTCCCAGGCCTAGTAGATGCCAGGAGCTTAATGACGTCACACCCCCACATCGGACATAAGCTCCCAGTGTGAGTTGCTTAGTGGGGGAAAGAGGAGGGGTAAGTCACTTTTTTACTTTTTTTTTAATAACAGTGGGCAGTATATGGCCATAGGTGGCATTTATATACCTATAAAGGGAATGCATGCATCTACAGGGGGCTGTATACACCTACACGGCATGTATAGACCGACAGGATGCATGTATGCTACAGGGGCTGATATTTACAAGGGGCATGTTTACCTTCAATAGGCTGTATACCTACAGCGGCCTCTATATTCCTGCAGGGGGCATGTATACACCTACAAGGAGCTGTATGCTGCTTCTGGGAGCATATATACTTGCAGGAGGCTGTAAATACCAACAGGGGTCTACTTACAAACATGTGTTCTATATACCTACAAACAGGGCCTATATACCCACTTAGAAGTTGGTTTACTTATCTGTCTGCTTAGTTTTAGGGGTTGTAGCTAACTACTATATTGGGGGTTTATGTAACTACGACATGGGGACAAAAAAAAGATGAAAATTTGGTACACAAACTGGAGCACTTTTATTGTTTGGGGCACAAAGGGGTCATTATTACCACTGGGGGCACTATGGATGGGGAGTTTGCACGGACGTGGGAAATGGTAGGGAAGTGATAGAGAAGTGAGGAGTCTGTATCTTGAATTCTGCAGGGACGAGTCTTGGCGGTGTGGACCAGATGGAGGAGAAAATAACTTGTCAGAGAAGAGAACGACTCATCAAAGAAGACGTCGCCGGTAAGTCCCTGCTTGTAAATTTACTGTAATCACTTATATTTGTGCAGAGCGCACATTTATTAGCTATTCCGTAGAAAACATTTCTATTTCTACCCCTGGTTGTCAGTTGTCGGAAAGGACCACATTTCTCAGATAATCCATAGAAAAATATTATATTTGTACTCCTGGTTGTTAGTCGTGGGAAAAGACCACATTTATTACATATTCTGTAGAAAAAAGTCAATTGCTAGTCCTACTTGGCAGTTGTTAATTACAGGGACTGAAGGAAGAATATGATTTGGTGTTACAGTTCTTCCATAAGACCACATTTCATAGATATTCAATGGAAACAATTCTGTTTCTAATCCTAATTGCCAGTAAAAATTATAGGGATTTAAGATCTCTTGTGATTTGCTGTCTTTGGAGTACAGTTCTTCAATAAGAGACTGTGAACCAATCTTCCCGACCTTTTTAATATTTATATTTTAGAACATGGCCTGTCATCGCTTTGTTGGTTCTCTGTGCGTCTCATTTCTGAAGAGCAGTGCCAATCTGTTCTACAGTGGTTAACACACCCTGCATCCAGAACATTTAACTCATCTTCCTCTCAGTCATGGCCACATATATGGTCATCATCTGCATCGGTCCAAACTGTAGCAAAGAAAGGCCAAATGTCACCCAATAAACACACCCCACTGGATAATCCATATTCTGAAGAGCCCTTTGACACAATGAGGTTGGGGTCAGAAGGCATTTCAAAAGATCAAGAGGCCCGAGAGGATGATTTTTTCTGCTCTGATGCCCAATCGCTGATGCCCTCATCGGAGGAGAAGGAAGCTGGTTCCTCTCTTTCCAATAGAATCGCCATTTTCAAGGTGTGAAAATGACAAACACTAGAGGCAATAGGCTTGGAACCTGGTATATGTTCTCCAGACCCTTCCTTAACATGAAGTTCTGCCTTTGCCAACATGCATGCACCTCTACAAGAAGGGCGACATTGTGTACATTCAGGGTATGGGCACCATACAAAACGGCATGCCACCTAAATTCTATCATGGCAAGACTGACAGGATCTACATTGTTAAACAGCATGCTCTGGGTCTAATTGTGAACAAGCAGATACATGGTAAAACCCTTGCCAAAAGAATCAACTTCTGTGTGGAGCACATTCTCTACTCCAAGAGCAGAGAGAGTTTCCTCCAGCGCATCAAGGAAAACGAGAGGAAGAAAAAGGAAGCCAAGGAGAAGGGCACCTGGGTGGAACTGGAGCGTCAGCCAGCGTTGCCAAGTGAAGCTCACTTTGTCCCAACTTGTGGAAACGAACCTGAACTCCTTGAGCCCATTCCCGATGAGTTTATGCGACAATATCCTTTGCAAACTATTCCATTGTTTCTTAAGCATAAGGATGTAATGGTGCTACCTAAGTATTTTTCTAATTTCATATGGAGGGGCAAGCACTCTCGTATAGGCAGAAATTTCTCAAGCGATTTCCAGGTCTTGACGGTCTTCTGAGGAAGGCTCGAGGTCTTAGCTCACGCTTCCGGCATTCGCACACTGCTTTGGCCCGTCTGTCAGCGTTGCTGCGTCATCTGGACCTCCCAGTCAACCGTCTTCATTTCTTCATGCAAATTTTAATGGGAGTATCCAAAAGGGCATTTTGGCTGGTTTTAGGGCCATGCTTCTGTAAAAGACAGTGATACTCAATGTCCTATTCAGAAAAATCTTGTTTGAAATACTAATTTCTTCCTGCGAATTTTATTCTGAGGGTCCATAAGGGCATCTGTGCTGGTTTTGGGGTCATGCTGTGGTAAAGACAAAACGAAATAGTCCATGTCCTGTTCACTAAAATATTGGTTCAAATATTTATTTCTTCTGGCAAATTTGATTCTGAGGGACCATAAGGGCATCTGTGCTGGTTGTGGGCTCATGCCACTGTAAAAGACACCAATAGTAAAGGTCATATTGGAAAAAAAAGCGCATTTCACACGCATCAAGGGAATCCAAATGAACAGTGGTTACTGGGTGGCCACCCTCCTTGATCCACGTTACAAATCAAAAGTCAGCATTTTCTTTCTACCCACACAAATTGACAGTAGAATGCAGGAATTTGAGACAGGGCTTATTGATCAACTGGAAACATCTATTGCGTCTGATTCATGTTCTAATGTCACGGTGGAACAACGTCAGAAACGTCACAGCAATAGAATGGCAAGTAGCCGTAGCAGCAGCATTGGAAAAATTCTTGTTTGAAATAGTCACTTTCTTATTGTGAATTTTTATACTGTGGGTCTGTAAGGGCATTTTTGCTGGTTTTGGGGTCAGGCTACTTTAAAAGGGATGCCAGGGGTGCCAATAGGGCAGTACTCCTGTCAGGGGCTCTAATCAAAAGGGTCCCGTGATATGTTAAAAAGAGGAAGTAGTAATGGGTGGACACCCCATTTGATTTAGCTGCATGTGGCCCTGAAACGGTTAATAGACGATTGACGGCAGCCCTGGCTCCCACTGCACCCACTCTAACTACGGCCCTGTCAGCTGAACCTCTGTGTTCCCTATTGGGATGTTCTTGCTGCCACCACATATATGACATGTTCTTTGTCCCTGGCTCAAAAAGTGATAGGGGGTTCCTGTCAGTTACCATGTGCCACTTCTAATACCGGTGTCTTGTTTTATGTCACAGTTGCATTCACAGAAAAAAGAGAAATAATGGGGGCTGCAAAAGCAAAAAGATCACAGACCTATACAAAACCCACTCTAAAATATAACTTTTAATTACTATCAGTTTAAAAACTCAATTACAATATACAAATAACTTGATAAATAACCAAGCTGGAAGATATTTACATACTAGAGATCCTGAAGAGCAGATGATGAATTGGTGACCACCACAATGTCTCACGACCATACGGACCAGTAAGCCAGAGACACACATATGAACCTATCCTGGCACCTATTATTGTCCTATCACAATAGGCAGGGACATTGCCCCAAAAGGGCGTCCCAACCTCCAGATGGCTCTCCCTGTTACAATGCTAAAGTACTCACAACTATTGCCATGCCCACCAAACGCCTCTTCAAAGATAAGTGGGGCTAACCTAATAAATATTCAGTAATTACACCACATAATTAGTCAAATGATACAAAAAGGTATAGAAATTGCCCCTAGAGAGACAAAAGATCTCAAAACAAACATCTTTAGAAATAATCATCAAAAATTCTTACTGTCCTTATAAATGTAGTTCCTGACGCGTTTCCCAATCCTAAAGTCCTGAGGGTTCATCAGGGGATCATATAGGACAGAGCCCCAAGATGTGAAGCACTACACCAGCTGGTCAGGCAGCTTTCATAGTTTCATAGTTTGTAAGGCTAAAAAAAGACAAGTCGTCCATCTAGTTCAGCCTGTTGTGCTAAGTGTTTGATCCAGGGAAGGCAAAACCCCCAATGGGTAGAAGCAATTGTCCTCATTTTAGGGAAAAATTCTTCCTGACTCCAATCTGGCAATCAGAAAAATCCCTGGATCAATGACCCCTCTCCTGAATCCTAGTCACTGTAACTTTTTATATTATTACGCTCCAGAAATGCATCCAAACCCTTTTTGAACTCGGTTATTGAATTCACCATGACAAGTCCTCTGGCAGAGAATTCCATAGTCTCACTGCTCTTACAGTAAAGAATCCCTTTCTATGTTTATGTAGAAACTTTTTCCTCAAGACTAGAGGACGCCCCCTTGTTCTAGATACAGCCCTGTGTATAAATAAATCTTGGGAGAGATCTCTATATTGACCTTTGATGTATTTAACATATTTATTATGTCCCCGAAGCCTTCTTTTCTCTAAACTAAATAACCCTAATCTTGCCAATCTTTCTGTGTACTGTAGTCCACCCAGTCCTTTTGTTATTTTTGTTGCCCGCCTTTGTACCTGTTCAAGCTCTACAATGTTTCTTGTGCACTGGTGCCAAAACTGTACACAATATTCCATTTGTGGTCTAACCAAGTGAACTTGTATAATGGGAGAAAAAATGTTCTCTTCATGTGCATCTATGCCCCTTTTAATGCACCCCATGATTCCTATTTGCTTTGGCTGCTGCTGCCTGACACTGGCTGCTACAATTAAGTTTACTGTCACCAGGATTCCCAAGTCCTTCTCCATGTCACTTTTACCCAGTGTTTTTTTCCATTTAACATGTATATGTAATGGATTTCTCTTCCCCATGTGCATAACTTGCATTTATCAGTGTTAAACCTCATCTGCCATTTCCCTGCCCAGGCCCCAACTTATCCCGATCCCTTTGTAAAAATATTATCCTATTGTGTTGTTACTTTACAGAGTTTGTTTGTCTGCAAAAATGTATTTTTACTGTGTTTCCCCGTGTAAGTCATTAAGAAAATTTTTAAAAAGGTAGGGCCAATATGACCTTGTGGGACCCCATGTAACAGGATCCTCTGAGTATGTACGTTAATTATACCTTTGTTTTTATCAGTGAGCCCGTTACTTTTCCCCCTTGCACACATTTTCCCCCCGTCCCAAGCATTTCATTTTAAATTTTCCAACCTTTTTGTGGCACCCTATCAAATGAAAAAAAAAACCCGAAACATGGCGTACTCACCCCTGGGAAAAATGAGAGACTGAACACTAACAGTACGGGGGGTGGTGAATAGAATACAGGCCGCCCCCCTTGCATGGAAGGTGGGGGGCGGCTGTCTTTTGGGGTTTTTTGCATCTGTATAGTTTTCCCCCCTTATGGTACGTGGGTTTTCGCTTTTTTGATGCTGTGGAATAGATGTTCAATTTAAGGTGCAGCTTTCTGTCACTTAGTGAGAGATTATTATGGGTTACCACCCATTCAGCTGCAACATGGGTTATGTTTTCTTTAATCTAGAATTGGGGGGCCTATGTTGCCCTCTGTGTTCAGTCTCATCTCAGCTTTGTCCAGCGGTGAGTACGGCCTGTTTCTGGGTTTTTCTTTGAATTTTCCCATCACCCTTTTTCTGTTGCACCGTATCAAATGCTATAGAAAAATCTAGATATATGACATCCAGTGCCTCACCCCGATCCAGTCTAGCACTGACTTCCTCATAGAAGCTGATGAGATTAGTCTGACAGGACCGATCCTTCATGAACCTATGCTGGAACGGCGTTATACATTTATTTTCAGTGAGATACTCCAGGATAGCATCTGAGAAAACCTTCAAACATTTTACCTACAACAGAGGTTAAGCTTACAGGCCTATAGTTTCCTGGATCACTTTTTGATATGTCAAAGTGGCCCTGTAGCAGCTGCTACCGCTGTACCTGCTGTGACTACGCTGTCCTCATCTTTTCGGTTAGCCTTTGAATGGAATGGATTATTTTAGCCTGAGAATTTTTTTCTGTGACTCTTAGAGCCTGTCTTGACTAAGATGTACCACGTATCCAGTTTACTGTTTTGGATGGTAATTCCAGCTTCTCCTCACCTGTTTGGGTATAACAATGATCCTCTCCCATTGACTTTAATGGGAATTGACGATCGGAATCGTACATTTCTCAAAATTGGCAATCGCAGAGATCTCAATATTTTTACTGATCGCTCATCACTACTCTTAAGTTTACTACCCAGTGTTGTGTTGCAATTCAGTGAGGGAGACTCTGAAGCCCAAAAAACCGCATACTGATTAAAGGTTGTGTTAATTCATGATAATCTCCACCACAGTGTGTATAATGTTGAATCGCGCGTGAGACCGGCGTGGGACATCCCAAACGGGTGTTGAGAAGCAAGGAGTTACAGTGGGACCACACTAAAATGGAAACTACCTATTCGTTGGAGCCCTAGGGCTATCTCAGTCCAGAACACTGCTTAGTTGAATCCCTCTTGAAGACTCTACACATTAGGATGTTCTTCCACAAAATGTGATTTTAATCATGCATGGGGGGGATTCAAGACGCGACCATTCTACATCATCGGGTAAGAGGAGACCTCCCTGATTATAGAGGAGACCAGGTGTGAGGGTCACCTAGATCCCATCATCTGATAATCACATAGAAACAATAGATTCAGTCCCTGTGTTTGTGTAGATGGATCCAGTAGGAGAAATCCACCAGAGAGAAGTTCCTGTCCTCTATATTCCCAGGATGGTCCAGAGGAAGAGCAGAACCTCCCACTGGATGATCAGGTAGATGAAGCTGAGAATCCTGGAAATTCTATATACAGTAGATTGATGTAATGAGGCTTCTCCTAATCTCCTCCAGCAGCAGTGGAGTATACGCCATATTTCATCTTGTTATTGTTGGGAGCGGCTACTAGAGATGGGTGAATTTCTCAAAAATTCGGTTCGCCGACTTCGCCGAATTTTCCGACAAAATTTGTTTCGGGACGAATCGCGTTAAAAAACAGCTATTTCCAGGCTGCACAGAGCCTGCAGGGTGCTGTAGAACGTTGTGCCATGCTTAAATATGCAGAGGGAGCTTGGTTTGGTCTTCATACAATGTTGTGTTTTAGTATGACACGCACATGACTGCCGCTGCTCTTAGAATCGCTTCACTATAAAATTCCCTGGGCACTTAAGAGGGCAAAACTGACCAAAAAACTGAAGCGGGAATGTAGCCTGATAAAGTCATGGCAGCGAAAGCTGGAAAAAAAACAAGCTGAGAGCTCAGGTGGCAACATCAGAGTGTGGAGGTGACAGCGGCAGCCACAGCAGCATGAGGTCAGAGAGTGGCACAATGACATTCTGGAGGTGGAAAAACAGGAGTGGCCCGAATGGCCAATGAACAGTGTGGAGGTGACGGAGCGCAGCATGAGGTCAGAGTGACATGACAGGGTGTGGAGGGCACGGCAACAGCCACAGCAGCAGCATGAGGTCAGAGAGTGGCACAATGACCAATTCTGGATGTGGCAAAAACAGGAGTAGGCCACAGAGTGGCACAATGACAGAGAGTGGAGGTGACAGCGACAGGAGCAACAGCATGAGGTCAGAGAGTGGCACAATGACAGTGTGGAGGTCACGGCAGCAGCAGCGTGAGGTCTGGCAGTGGCACAATGACATTCTAGAGGTGGCAAAAACAGGAGTAGGCCACAGAGTGGCACAATAATGACACACTGTATGGAGAGGTCACGGCCAGCAGCAGCGATGAGGTCAGCAGTGGCACAATGATCATTCTGGATGTGACAGAAAAATGGAGTAGGCCACAGAGTGGCACAATACACAGTGTGGAGGGCTCTGGCAAGCTGCCACAGCAGCAGCATGAGGTCAGAGAGTGGCACAATGACATTCTGGAGGTGGCCAAAAACAGGAGTAGCCACTGTTGTGGCACATGACACAGTGTGGAGGCTACGGAAGCTGCAGCATGAGGTCAGAGAGTGGCACAATGTACATTCTGGAGGTGGCAAAAACATGGTGTGAGGCAACAGAGTGGCACAATGTGTAGAGACGTGGAGGTGATGGCAGGGCAGAGGAGCAATCAGCATGAGGTCAGAGAAGTGGCACAATGACACAATGTGGAGGTGACCGCAGACTGCCAACAACAGCGCAAGCGTGCAGTGACGCGTCAGAGAGTGGCCAATGAAACACACACAGATGTGGATGTCACGGCACCAGCCAACAGCAGCAGAAGCATGAGATGATAGAAGTTCAATAAAGTGGCACAATGACAGAGTGTGGGAGGTGGGTGGCAATACATGTCCTGGTAAAGATGGTTAGGTGGCAGATGAGAAGAGAAAACGTGTCAGCAGATGTGTGGGGCGCAGATTAATGGAGGGTGGCGGGCATCAGAATAGTGCTGAGCAGGTACGTTTAGACCCAGAATCATTCTCACAGTTTGGGTGAGGCGTCATGGCCTGATGTAGTCTGAAGCCTAAGGCAATTGGTGTGTGGAAATCGCTGGACGATCCACACCTGATTCATCTTGTACAAAGGTCAGTCGTTCCACATTTCCCGTGGAAAGAGGGTTTCTCTTTGGGGGTGAAACGATGGCCCCCGCCGCACTGCATCACCCGCTTTGATGCCACACTACTGGCCCAGGGGTGCAGGACAGCTTCTCCACTGCAAAACTCGGCAAAGTTGCTGGCAATACATTCTCCCAGTTTGGTGCCAGTAGTCCAGGGGATCTTCTAACTGGAGTGTCGGCAGAGGTGCTGTCCAATGTTAGGCCCCCACATGTTGGTTCGGGTCTGACTCCAGGTCCTGCTGCTGCTGGGGCTGGCCCTCCTCCAATAGGCGGGTGAAGGAAGCTGGCTACATTCAGTGACATCCAGACTTAGGTTGCATTGCTGATGGAGCTGGTACTGCTTCCATACCTCCCCACATTCCCCAGGCAGCAGCCGGAAGTAGTAACGTGAGTGCCTGAAGAACCCCCCGGTCAGTACCTGTCAGTGGAGGGACTGATGCCGCACATAGGCAGCGGGCCCCAACTGACTACAGTAGGATTTCCCCTATAGTATTTGAGTTTGTCCTCCTCTCAATAGCTGGGAAAAAGGCTCCCATTTTAGTCTGGTAGACCGAAAGAGGTGGAGCAGCCAGAAGTTGATCACCTCTGCCAGGATTGCTGATACTCGACTGTCACTGAGCCAGGGCAAATCAGCATGCTGCGGGCAATCTGCAAAACGGTAGACTCCGAGGGGCTCCTGCTCATCTCCACTGTATTACTGCAACGTGATTGCGGGTCATTTGGCTCGTCTTCCTCATCTCCATCTACCTTCTCCAGTGTCCTGCTCCTCCTCTCTTGTCACCTGGGCCAGCAATAAAAAATATAAAAAAGAATAAACAAAACCACAACAGAAAAGAACTTTAAATAAGGTAAACAAAACAACTAAAAAAACTAAAAAAAATGCATACCATATGGGGTAAAACATGAGATAAAAAAATGGAAGTGCATAGAAAAAAACAAGTAAAAAAATAAGGTATAAATAAAAAAAGAATAAAGTTTAAAAGAACATAGGAAATCCACTCCATTTCACCAGGTCAAATGCTCTGCTCCAATGTCCTCCTCTCCATTTCAGTCCCACCGGAACTCATGTGCCGCGAGATGTAGTCGCCACGTCTCCCAAGTCCCCTGTCCAGACAGATTTTTCAGCATCTGTTCCAGGACATGAAAGCAGTGGAATGAGTTAATTCAATACGTATAGTCCTGGCAGAACTGACAAATAACGTGGCCTCCTCGATTGGCCTCAACAAACGGCAGGGTGTCACGCATGAGCTGCCACTGGCTGACATCAAAGTTACACAGGGGGAGTAATCCTGTCGCCCTGGGATCATCAAAAAATGATTAATGGCCTTTCTCATGTTATACAGCCGGCGTGTCCAACATGTGCAGGTCTGGGAATTCCAATGGGTGGAAACATCGCAATATCAGAAGTGTGTTGGGGGAAGGCCCGTTCTTGCAGCTGAAAATCGAGAGGAGGGTGTTCCTGGCTTTGTTGGGAATGAATGAGTGCATTGCACAAGTTTCCTGGCCATTTTCAGGAATCTCTGAAGATCGGTGGAATGACTTCAGGAACCTTTTCACAACCAGAATTGAACACATGCGAGCGCGGATACATGTTCCTCCAATTGTCCTCACCATGGTTCCGATTTGCAGTTGGCGCAGGAGCCAACTCATCGATTTCTTCTGCATGACGCGGAGCAGTTCCTCCCCTGTGTGATCTTTCGTTCGCGAGGCAAGTCAGGTGTAGAACTGCGTTGACTCGCTGTGCCCTACACATGTGGTATGATGTGAGAGTACTTGTGGAGGCTGAGATGAGTTGGTGGTGGTGGAGCGAGGAGGAGGCGGTATTGGCGCAGGAGCCGCAAGTTTGACAACATGGAGGGAAAGTGCCGTCTCCTGTCCAAGTTGTTGGTGTGCCTGGGCCGGAAGATATATTCACCAGTGGCCATTAAGGACATGAACTGGCCTGGCCGTAGTTACAGCTCCAGACGTCCGCGCTGCCAATGCACCTTGGAACATAACCATAAGCTAAAGGACTGCCCAGACTTCTTGTTTCTTCATATGTATGAAGTGACTGGTACTGCCTTTTTGGGAAAAGAAAATTACGCTTGGAACATCTCAATCTCGGCTCCTGGCAACACCATAAGTTCTAACTGATCGGTGCAGAGTCACCATTTGGAAAAGGGGAGGGAGACTGAGTACTCAACAATTGGAGGAGCACGGTCTGCTTTTGTACATTAGGATGGGTGGACGCATACTGTTGTCTCTTTGATACTCGTCATCGCATGAAACGAATGCTGGCGCCATGATAGCAAGGAGCATGCTGGACTGGGGAGATGATGAAAAGAGAAACAGAAACTCCCTTCTGCAGAGGTGGTGGAGCCTTGACTGCTGCAATGGCATGCTTGCACTGGGCGCTGCTGCTGCTGCTGCTGCTGCGGGCTGGCAGGATGGGCCCACCATCATCTGAGCACGTTTTTCTCCCGAGACCACCGGATGGTGACGCAGCATGTGTTGTAGCAGGGCCGTGGTGCCAACGTTGGCTCCCTGCCCCGCTTTCCTTTCTAACTTACGAGATTCTAAATTACCCATATTCGTCTCCTCCGGGTTTAGCAAAGAACTGCCACACGCCGAGTATCGACTTACCGGCCACTGAGTGACTACTGCCGACGCTGCACTGCACTGAGCACCCTGTGCCGCTACTTTCTTGACCTGCGAAAAAGAGGGTTTTTTTACCCTGTGGCCGCTTGGATCCCGACCTCCCACTGCTGCTATCCTGCTGGATCACGGCCACACAAACCACTTGGACTGGCTGCGCCGCTGCCGGTCGCGCAGCCGAGGCCCTCTTCTCATGACGATGATGAGCCCTTGCCTCAATCCGCTCACAAGGTGCGGTCGACTACATCATCATCTATCGCATTGTGTTTCATGTCGTCACTGCTGTCCTCATCACACGGTCTTGGTATATGCAGAGGCTGGACCCCTACAACATGACCTCCCATGCACTCTCCAACTCTGTACTTTGCAGGCCTACTGAAAAGAGCTTGGGTGATTATTGGCCCATTTCTTCGCTGCCAAGTAGACTGCTGACTGCCTCCTCCTCAAATTGTTCATCCTCGCTATATAGTGGAGATGATCCCAGACCACATATTTAGATCTCTGGCTGAGGGAACGATGGGACAGAGGCGGGTTGAGGTCAGGTGAGGGCCGTGACCTGCTCCGGGTCCATGCCAACTAAGGGTTGTGTCGACGTTCCCCAGACTCTTGGCTGGGGTTGTCAGATGTCATCTGGGAGGAAGTGGATGACCTAGTCAACCAATCAAGAACCCTTGGGTTGCTGGTCAGCACACGGCCGCTAGATGACAGCGGCAGTTGTGGCCTCACCGAGTGACCCCTGCTGCGACATCCTCTTGCTGTGCTGCGACCTGGGCCTGCTCCAGGAATTTTTTGTGCCACTGCCACTCGCAGGTGAAGAGCCTGCCACCCTTTTGTCTGACATACTGTTTGTTCTAAAATGTACAGACACTGTTTGATGAAAGATCTCTATATATGATAAATACACACCTGTATTTGACTCCAAATAACCCAGTAACAAGCTTTGGGTAACCCTTGGATATAAATTGCGCTCCACAAATGGCCAGGAAAAATTTACTTGTATGTGTCGTTTAAAAGCACTGTGTATTTTACTGAATGTAAAAGGACAAACAGGCTTAATTAACCTTCGGTTATGAATTATGCTACAGGAAAAATGTCTTTTTGGCGGTGAAAAAGACGGTTTCTTTTAGTCACCACAACTGCAGAGCAACGCTTAATTAACCCCTGGATGTAAATTGCGCAATAGAATTGATCAACCAAAAATGAAGTGGTATTTGGATTGTAAAAATGCTGTTTCTTTAAATGAATACAACAGGAACAGGCTTAGATAACCCTTGGATATCAATGTGAGCAGATAGCATTAAAATGTTTATGCAGCTGCGTTGGACGCACACTGGACTTCAGATCCAATACCCACAAAATCAGAAATAGAACGTTAAGAGAAGCAGTCTCTGAGACAAGCTGTGACAACCCCCAAAAATCGCTGTATAAAAATGAGTTCTTTAGTAAGAGATATCATAAGTAGCCGTGGCAGCACCTTCCCTAATCAGTACAGTGAGAGTGGTATGAGCTCCCAGCGTCGCGCCCGGACTTATATAGTGCGGTGACGTCACAGAATCCCGCCGGTCTCTGATTGGCTTCATCTCTGCACATGTCATGCAGGCTATGCCCTTCTTCCTCCCAGAGTTCTTTGCCCCATGTACGCCATGTGCTCGCAGCCTTTTTATCAATCAAAAGCACACTTCGTTCCCGCGAAGTACCCCAAACTTCGACTTCGTTCAGAACCGAAGTTTTCCTGAAATTCTAAACGAATTCCACTTCTTTATAATCAATTCACCCATCTCTAGCGGCTACCAATGGTTTCTGGTTCCATAAAGGATTGTGTAACCTTCCTTCTGGTTCGACTTGCACTTGGTAATGAAGATTCAATGTGAATGAATGTAAAGTTCTATAATGTACAGATTGGTTCCTGCCTTCTGGGGGGTTTGACCTTCACCTGAATGTAGGATAAACTCTTCTCCTTGTTGCTTTGTCTCAGGTCCTTAATATGGAATCCTTGCAGGAAAATCCAGAGGAGCGATGAATGGACTAGAAAACCCTGGATCAGTGTCAGTGACTGGTAAGAACCTTTCAGAAAGCTTCTCTTTTATTCTGTCCTTTTACGCCTTTTACTTCCAACGTCCTTGCTGCTTCCAATGGGGGAGATGTACAATATATCACATAGATCCTGCTGATCTGTCTCCACTATATTCATGGCCCTGGTACAATGTGACCCCAAATGGCTACAAACCCCTCTGTACAGATACAATTACAGTCACAGAACTGGAGAGCAGATACAGATTCAGAGTGACAGCTGCAGGATCACATAAGAGAGAACCTTCCCCATAGGAACTTACATTGTAAAGCCTCAGTTATCAGCTCAGGGTCCATGTAGCAGTCACTGGGGCATATTGGTATCCATGGACCAGGGCTCAGGGGCTAGTGAGGTAAATGAGTCACTTCTTAGTAGGTATTGGTATGTACCAGTCACTAGGAGTTAATGAAGTTCATGTTTCTGATTATGGAGTCAATATACTGACCTTAATAGGGGATTAGGGTCTGTGTACCAGTCGTTGGGGGATATTTGTGCGAACCTCATGCTATGAATATGCTAGATAGGATAATGGATCATCACAGCCTAGGGAATAGCACTAATCTGTTTGAGTAGAGGGTACTTGGCCTAAGAACAATTAAAAACATTGTAAAACCTATGGGATAAGGAAACATGCAGTTTAGGTTCCCGGTGTCTGTCCTAACAGGGGAGATGTTTCATATATTGAATTATTGGCTATTTCTACACTTATCATTTTTTATTGTTCCAATATATATAAAATGAAAAGCAAAGCAACCGTGGAAACACCTAGTTCTGCATAGGAGCTATGGACACAAACCAGTAGGACATTATCAATAAAGACTATTTACAAGGTTCCTTCCTCTCTCATTTCACCTACATTGGAGCTCTGTATAGAATGGCTGTGAAGGTGGACAGAGCCTCTAATCCCAGTGATGGACAGGCCATTATTTCTGGGGCAGAGCAGTGATGCCAATATTCCCACTGTGGTCAGAAAGTGAGAGTATGTGGGTAAAATATGTGAAGGTTTTCTATGAGAGGCCATACTGGAGTGTCTCAGTGATAATAACCTTTTACCACAGCAGCAGGATGGCTTTATGAGGGGTCAGTCCTATCTGAGCAGCTTCTATGAGGAGGTGAAATCCAGACTGGACCTGGGTAAGACTGAGGATGGTCTGTGCCTGGATTGCAAGTTTGAGAACATGGAAGAATCCAGAGGGGAATTATGACTCTTTATGGTTCCCTTTACTGGGCACATTAATGTCATAGGTTACATTTACTCTTTTGAGGTCACTCTTTATGAGAGAGAACAGAAAGAAACCCAAAATGCTTTTCTTGTCCTGGTGCAGTCAAATCATCCATAGTTGACATTGACGGTCATTTATCTGAATGGGTGACGTGTAATTGGAGATTTCTAGATGTCTGGCTCCAGTTTCCCCAATAAACTCCGAAGTGCTGGGGGCAGCTCTATCTTTAAATGGGTGACTCTGAAGCCCTTTAATTTTAGGAAGTGAAAGAGTCCAGTTTCTAACTTGGAACCCATTACTAGTACTTTGTAGCCAAAGTTGAATTTGTTAAGTAGAATTTGGTGATATTTTTTCTTCATTAATGTAGGAACCAATTTTTATTAACAATTTGTGTATAAATAATTTTAGAACCTTATGTATTTAATGTGTTTTGTTGACTTCAAGTTATTGATACGCGGCTTTCACAGTGTGTGTGCAACAATGACAAGGAGAATCTCTTCTATTGATTTATTTACTGTGTTTTTATACATTTTTGCTCAGTGTAAGTTTTTCATAGATACATTTTAAAATATTTTATTTGGGAAAAAAACCTGTGTTTCTTTTTCTAGGTGAAGACACAATAAGAGGCTCCCATAGACGTCCTTCATCTTCACTTTATAAAATAGAAGAAAATCAATCAAGAAGGAACAAAACAAGAAACGGACATCAGAGAATTCACAGAGATGAAAGACCATTTATATGCACAGAATTTGGAGAATCTTTTAGTTACAGGTCGAGACTTGTAAGACATCAGAGAATTCACACAGGAGGGAAGCCATGTGTTTGCCAGACATGTGGCAAGAGTTTTAATAATAAATCACATCTTGTTTACACATAAGAGAATTCATACGGGAGAGAAGCCGTTTGTGTGCCAGACATGTGGCAGGAGATTTAGTGATAACTCAACTTTAGTTAGACACCAAAGAACTCACACAGGAGAGAAGCCATTTTCCTGCCTGGAATGTGGGAAGAGTTTTACCAGGAAATCATATTTTGTTTCACATCAGAGAATTCACACTGGAGAAAAGCCATTTGAGTGCCAGACATGTGGCAGGAGTTTTAATAATAAATCATATCTTGTTACACATCAGCGAATTCACACAGGAGAGAAGCCATTTGTGTGCCAGACATGTGGCAAGAGATGTAATTCTAAATCAAGTCTTGTTACACATCAGAGAACTCACACAGGAGAGAAGCCATTTGAGTGCCAGACATGTGGCAGGAGTTTTAATGATAAATCTGCTTTTGTTAGACACCAGAGAATTCACACAGGAGAGAAGCTATTTGAGTGCCAGACATGTGGCAGGAGTTTTAATGATAAATCTGCTTTAGTTAGACACCAGAGAACACATACAGGAGAGAAGCCATTTTCCTGCCTGGAATGTGGGAAGAGTTTCACCAGGAAATCATATTTTGTTTCACACATGTTGAAAAGCCATTATTTACAGATTGTGGAAAATATTTTAAAAAGAAATCCGTTCTTGTTGCACATCAGATAATTTACACAGGAGAGAAGCCATATTCTTGCTCAGTATCTGGAACATCTTTTAGCCAAAAAACACATCTTGTTACACATCAGAAAATTCACACAGGAGAGAATCTAAATACATGCCAGACATCTGAGAACTCACACAGGGAAGGAATAAAATTCAAGTTCAACATATAGGAAATTTGTTGGGGGATTTGTGGGTTGTAGCCAGGAATTGTTTCTTGTGGAACATCATAGAGAACGCTCAGGAGAGAAGACATTGTAATGTTCAGATTGTAGGAGCTGCTGTGTCACCTTCTGATACATGACTGGACTGCACATATGTGACACTGAGACATCTCAATAAAGGTTTTTAAAAATAAAACATTACTGCTTTCCCAGATATATTTCTGTTCTGATCTTAGTGATGTATATTGTGTGTAAATGGTCTGGATGATCATCGATAATTGTCTCTGGGAAGGGGGGAAGGTAAAGGGGTTTCTTTTTAAAAAAAAAAACCCAAAACAAAAACTTTTTTTGGAAAAAAAATTGGTTCCCAAAGTAAAATATTTAACATTATTACCCCCTCTTATAAATTTTAAAATTTAGAAAAAATTTAAACTGCAAGCAAACTCCATTTAAAGGGAAAATTTTAGCCCCGATTTTCTCGGGAAGGAATGATTTAAACCAAAAGACAAGTAGTTTTTTTTTTTTTTTTTTTTTTTGCATAAACTTTTTTTGGCAGTTTGAAAAGGGGTCAAAACAAAATCTTAATTTTTTTCTGCTGTTTTTTTTCCCCATAGTTTATGGAAAACCATCAGTCAGCCCAAAGTGAAATAAATGGGGGAAAAGATGAAATGGGGAAAACCGACCTGTCATAAGAAGAATGGGGAAACAACAATATTTCTTACAACCGTAACCAACAAACATTGAAAATTCTTTGGGCCCGTTTTAGTGGGAATCCCTCCATATTATTTTTGATCGAACCATTCGAAAAAAGTTAAATTGAGTTGATTTTTAAAGGGTTTTTTCTTGAACCTTTAAACCAAACCAACCCTTTTTTACGTTTGGCCCCCCGAGAAAAAAAAATGAGATCGAGACTTGCGTTTGACATCCCCGTGCCATTTTTCACTTTCACTTTAACTGTTTTCCTCCCGTTTTTTGGCCCCCTTTTTCCAATCAGGCAGAGCACTAGAGGGGTCAAAATGTCCCCAAACTGAGGGAAAAAGGGAAACCCCATTGGCTTCAAAATCACCTGACCCTGTTTTTGGGGTAAGTCACTGAAATTTCCTTTGAACCCATTTTTGCATTTCACTCTCTGAACTGAACGCAAAATTTCTTTTTAATCAGCTCTCTATCGTCCTGCAGGCAAAACTTTTGTTAGTTTTGATTAGTTTTGGGTTGGGGGTTAAAAGCAACTTTGGGGGAAACCTAGACCGCAATAGTTTTTGGGGATTTTTATATTGCTTGGGCTGCAACTTTCTCATCTTTATTTTTTAGTGCCCAAAAGTTTATTGGTTTTCCCGTTTTTTTTGGGGGGGCAGCGGGGCACAAAACGCCGTTAGCGAATCTGCTAAAAAAAATTTAAAATTTTCTTTGATATACTGTTTCTTTGCTGAAAATCTGAAATTTCCGTTGGGCCCCAAAAATTCCTTGCTCCAGTTTTTTAGGGGGCAGCCGGTGTACAATACACCCTTAGGAAAACTGTTTTAAAAAGAAATCAAATTTTAAAATAAATGGTTTTTTTGCTTTAAAAATCTGATTTCGTACCCCAAAAATTTATTGTTTTCCCAATTTTTGGGGGGACAGCAAATGGGACAAACACTGTTAGCAAATTTTCCCCAATTTGAAAATTTCTTTCAAATTTTATTGCGTGTCAAAAAGGTCATTTTTTGGGGTGGTTTGGGGGGCCAGCTTTTATATATATGTTTTTGGCCGCAGCCCTTTTCATGGCACCCAGGTTCGGGGATTTCTTTTTTTTAGAAGTGTTTTTTTTTGCAGAACCAAAACGTTTTTTATTTGGGGTATATTTTTTTTAACCTATAGGGGGGGGAAAAAGGGTCCCTCCTTTTTGGATTTTCTGAAACCCCCCACTCTTACAACTTCGTAAGAGGGGGAGCCTTTGGGAGGGGGTTTTTTATTTTTTTTTTTTTTTATCCTTGGAATTAAAAGGGGGTCATTTTAAACCCCTTTAGAGGCCTTAGGCTCTATTTTAGAGGTAAAAGAATAGTGTAGGACTGCCCCCATTTTCGAACAAGTTTAAAGGGGCCCTGGGCAGCTTAAACATCTTTTTAACAAATTAAAGTGGGAAACCCAAAAATCTCAAAGTTTTTTTAAGTATGAAAAAAGCTTCTTTTCGAAACCCCCCATTAGTAAATGTCCTATCCCAAAAATTTTTTTTCAAATACAAATTTTCATCTTAAAAATTTTTTGAGTGTAAAAAAGGTATTTGTTTGGTTTCTGGGTACAGCTATTGCATAATACACATTACAAAACCCTATAAAATAAATTAAAATTTCAAAAAATGGTTCTTGGTGAAACTTTTATTGAGTGGCCAAAAGCTAATTTTTCCACTTTTGGGGGTACAGTCCCTGCATAACAAAACATTACCAAATCTCCCAAATGTATTTGACATTGTGGTTGTTTTTGTAAAATTTTTCTAATTTAAGAAATTTTCATTTTGCGTTTTGTGGGTTCATAATTTTTATAACACGCCCCTCCCAAAATTTCCCGTACAAAGAAATAGATTTAAATAGTGGTTGGTTGGTGAAAAATTTTACGATTTGGGAAAAATTAATTTTTTCTTTTTTGGGGGGGGAAAACCTTCAAATTACCGGGGTGTTTTGTAAACAATATTTTATTCCCGAAATACAGTTTCTATTGCTGCTAAATCCTTTTCCTGCCAAAAAAGTGTAATTTTGCCCCGATTTTAAGTCCACAAACGCTGAAATTTAACATGCGTTTTTGTGATCCACATATACAGTGGGGAAAAAAGGTATTCAGTCGCCCCAATTGTGCAAGTTTCCCCCTTAAAAAAAATGAAAAGGCCGTACTTTACCCCATAGGGCGACCTCAACTTGAAGGGCAAAACCCCCAAAACACTTGTCTGATTGGAAAGAATTTATTTGCAAATTAGGGTGAAAAAAAAAGTATTTGGTCAACAACAAAAGTTCTACAGGTATGGTGGGACAGTAAGAAAACCCCAACGGGGAACTGGAGGGTTAGCTGGCAGGGCGTATTATAGGGGGTGCAGCGTACAAAGGGGGGAGGGGCCCTTATCTGAGGGGGCCCCAAAAACCCCCCTTTTACACTTTTAAAAGACACCAGTACTAGAAATGGCCGGGAACTGGCAGGGGGCCCAAAAGGCAGTACTCCCGTCAAAATAACAGGGGTTTATACATTTTGGGGGTGGAGGGGA